>PVHY01024964.1:0-18967 GCA_004024945.1 Uropsilus gracilis | reverse complement strand
TTCTTTCTTTCTTTCTTTCTTTCTTTCTTTCTTTCTTTCTTTCTTTCTTTCTTTCTTTCTTTCTTTCTTTCTTTCTTTCTTTCTTTCTTTCTTTCTTTCTTTCTTTCTTTCTTTCTTTCTTTCTTTCTTTCTTTCTTTCTTTCTTTTTTGAGACTAGGTCTCACTATTTTTGCCTGTGGAATTGCAGGCTCACGTTGCCCGGGGTACCACGGACTCAAGCAATCCCCAGCTTCAGCTTCCCAGGTAGCTGGGATTACAGCTGCGCACCACCACACCCAGCTATTTTTTTTTTTTGGAACTAGGTCTCACTACGTTGCCTCAGGAGGGACTCGAACCGTGATCCCTGGCACCAGCTTCCTAGGCTGCCACTTACAGGCATGCGCCACCATACCTGGCCTTATTTTCTTTTTCTGCTTACAAAAAAATTCTAGGCCGGGCACGGTGGCTCGTGCTTGTAAGCTTCAGCCTATGAAGCGGCCGGGGCTAGGGATCGCGGTTCGAGTCCCGCCTGGGGCACGTAGCAAGACCTAGTTCCAAAAAAATAGCTGGGCGTGGTGGCGCACGCCTATAATCCCAGCTACCTGGGAAGCTGAGGCTGGGGATTTCTTGAGTCCATGGTACCCCGGGCAACGAGAGCCTGCGGTTCCACAGGCAAAAAATAGCAAGACCTAGTCTCAAAAAACAAAACAAAACAAAACAAAACAAACAAACAAAAAAATTCTCTGAAAAGTGCACAGAAAAATCCAAAGGAGAATGGAAAAAAAATAGAACCTCTAAAAAACATTTCAGGGAGTCTTGAGAGCTGAGTTCTAGTTTTACTAAGAAAACTATGTAGTTTTAGGGAGCAGGTTGGAGAAGGGTATTCAGGCAGCATTGGAACATGAGCCAGGCACCATGATTTAAATCCAGACAGTTTGGTACCTGCCAGAAGTCCTCTGTGGTGCTCTGTAGGCTGACTTAGGCGTTTGGCCCTTGTTCAGCAGGCCAGGAAGGGCCCCCCGGAGTCTTGCGAGCAGGTGAATGGTGTAATCCTGTTTTTTTACTTTAGAGCAATTGTTCCGGAGGATGAACTGAAGGTGGCTGAGACTCATCAGGGAGGCCAGCTGGGAAATGAGACCAGTAGTCCAGGAGAGACAGTGAGTGGTGCTGACTGGAGTGTCGCAGTGCACAGAAGGTACAGAAAGAGAGGAAACCAGTGGGAAGGCACAATGAATCAGACGGGAGGGTATAGGGATGGGAGAGAGGGAGGAGTCAAGAATGAAGCGCAGGCCTTTGGCTTGGTCTCTAGATGGGAAACTCGGAAGAGGAGCAGGATTGGGTACCCTGTGGGTAGCATGGGGGGTGGGCTGGGTTTGGCTTTGGAGATATTGAATCTGAGATGGAAAAAGAGGAAAGTGAGAGTATTCAGTTGACAGCGAAGATAGGGAATATCTGGGTTCGGGATGCAAATGTGATTGTCATTGTTCATTGTTGTGCGTGAGTTAGTAAATATTAATTAAGCATCTATGGTAGATGGAGCTGGGGATATAATAGTGATTGAGACAGGCTGCACCCTTCCCTTGTAGGGCTCCCAGCCATCAGTGGAGAGGTGATAACTGAGAGTGAATGCACTTCCAGAGGGAGAAGCGACAAGGCGCTGAGAGGGGAAGCTGCAGAACCAGGCCTTCTTGTTCTCTCATGTCCCACAAGGCCACTGAGAGCACTGTGCACTGGCTCTCTTACCTCCTTAGACAAGCTCTGATGTCTCCTGTGTCGTCCATTCTCCAGGCCTGCTCTCTGCCAGTGTGCCTAGAGATACGTACACACGTGTGAGGCAGCCAGGTCCCCTGCATCTGTCCTACTTCCAGCAGACTCTGGTTCTATCTGACATGTATATTCTTCCCAAGCTCCTGACATTGCTCAAAAGAAACAGATTCCTGCCAGGGCCTCCAAATCCCATCATGACCTTACGCTTGCCTGCTACCCAGCCTCCTCTCCAGTCAAGCCTCCCAGATGCCCCTGTGGCCATCTTTGCAAAGTGACACCCAGGCCCTGGTTAATTAACCCGTGTACTCTCCCACATTCAAGTCTTACACATATTCTTTCTCCTGACACCATCCCCCTCTCCCCCAGTGAGCCCAGCTAACTCTTACTTACTCTTGTAACTTGAGTATTGCCCTCACAGGGGCCTTCTCTATTGCCCTTTGGGGGCTCCTGTCACGGGTTTCTATTTAGGACAGCCTTATTAGCTCATGGTCTCACGTTCTGTCTCTACCTCTAGGTAAGGGGTCCTTTAGGGTCAAACTTACTCCTTTTGTTCATTTCTATAGCTGGAGTGCCTATATACTTTGCTCTCAGGTGCAGGCTGTGCCTTAGATAGATAGGTCATGTGCCAGGCTGCTGTTGGGCTAGGACTGCTGGGGAGCTACAGCTCCTGTAGAGGTAGGGTCAATGTTGAAATAGAGTTGGTGTCCGGAGAGGGCCAAGGTACAGGTAAGCCTAGGTGTTGAGGTAGAGCTGAGGGTTAGAAGCGGAGTGGTAGGTGCTTGTGAAGTGAAAGCAGGGTGATTGCGGGGATAGGACTGAGTGTAGGTGTAGGGTCGATGGGGGTGGAACTAGGTGTTGGAGACTGGGATGGTATTGGCATGGTGCTAGGTGTCGGGAGTAGGGATGATGTCAGAATGTTAAGCAGAAATGTTGAGAGGTAAGCAGGCACCCAGGTGTAGGAGAGGGGCCTGGGTATTGAGAGTGGGCAGATGAGGACTGAAAGAATGAAGAAGGGAGCTGATTTGGGAGCACAGGAAAAAGCTCTCCCTCCCCCAGACCTCTTCAGAGTTCTGACTTTTAATGCTGCTGATCCAGCTCTTCCTTAGTAACCAGCTTCTCCCCAGAAGGAGAGAAGGAGAGAAGAGGAGACCCGGGGAAAAGAGCCTAAAAGGGTGAAGAAGGATTTTCATTATGAAGTTAATTAGCTTCAGAGCCGCTGCACCTTTCAGGACGAGGAATTAGAGGGATTTAATTGCTTTATCAGCCTTCCCTTTGATTTTCAGCAATCAGGCCGATTCCATTTAATTTAACTGCCACAGACGAGGAGAAAATTGATGCGCTCACCTGCCTCCGAGCAGAAAGAGAGAGAGTAGAGAAGAGGGAGAGGGGGAGCCAGAGAGACTGGCAAACACAGAGTCTGCAGATTAATGAAAATCAACAGCATTTGCTCACCATTGGAGATGAAGTGTGCCCTCGAGGTGTTTGGAGCTGTGTGTGTGACTGTCTGTGTGGCCCTGTGTGGCTGGTGTGTAGGACCATGTGGGAGAGCTGGTGACTATGCGTGTCTGCGTGGGAGTGACTGTGAGTGACTGAATTGACGTGGAGGTGGGTGTGTGGGTGAGTGTTGGCATCTGACGGTACGTGAGTGACAGCAGAGGAGTTTGATTGCTAAAGACTCCTTGTACATGGAAACAGGGTGAGGATGGCTGTGTCTTTCCTGTGTGACCAGGAATGCAATGACAATGTATCCTATTCTATAGGTAAAAATTTCACTGTGTGTGAAACTGAACCTCTATTAGTTTGTTTGTTCAGTAAGCATGGAATCAACCCCTCCAAAGAGCCAGAAATAGTGATGTGGGCAATGATGGCTAAGGTAGGGTTCCAACCCTCAAGGATTCAGAGTTCAATCGAGGAGACAGACTGGTAAATAAACATTATAGTTCTGTGCCACATGGATTGCTACAGAAACACTTCCTGGAAGGCCTCCTGGAAGAGATGATTGAAAAGTTTAGGTTACCAAGTACAGGTGGGATCAAATGGGGCTGTGAACAGTATGCAGAGAACAGGGAAAGACTGTCAGGAGGGCAGGGCCCATGGCAGAAAGGGTTAGAATCATGCTAAGAAATGTGGACTTTTCTGCTGATGTTAAGTGGGAAGTCATCCTACCTGATTTGTATCTTCAAAATTGGAGGCTGCTGTATAGAGAGGCTAAGCTGGAGAGATGAGACCAGAGGTAAGAAAATCAGTCACAACTATTGCAAATTCCAGCAGAGAGAATATGAAGGTCTCATGGAGGAGGTAAGAGGAATCAGATTAAGTAGAATGCACAGAAATGGGAATGAGGAACAGACAGAAAGTATTAAAGGCTTGTAATCATCGATGTAGGAGGTAATTCCATAAAGGGAGCTGTTGGAGAAAAAGCATGTTGGGGGATGAAGGTCTTGAGCATGTAGAGTTGAAGATGTGATAGGATCAGGTTAAGGTATCCAGCAGGCAGCTGAATATGAATCTGGGGCTCCGCAGAGACATCCAGCCTGGAGACAAAAAGAAAAAGACCACCTTTTCTTGTGTAGGTATGTAGGTAAATAATGCCACAGGGATGGATAACACCCCCCAGGGAAATGGTGTGATCATGAAAAGAAGAAAATCAAGGGCAAGAACCTGAAGACCATATATATGTATGAGACCAGGGAAGAAAAAGAATCAGGGAAAGTTGAAGAATCAGAAAAAAAAAAAAAAGAAGTAAACAGAGAAAGTCAGGAGAACATAGATGAGAATTTGAATTCAATCTCAGGTATGTTGCTTGAGATCGGCCATAAGCCATGTGTGTGGGGAATCTAGGGGACAGGATCTAGAAACCAGAGTTCCTAGCATGGGTAAAGCCTGGGGGATATAGCAGGTCACAGTGGGATCAGGTATGGCATGAGTATAGGGGTGATACATGGCCGTCAATGTTGGTGAGACTGGAAAAAGTTAGGGTACATAGAGCTCCTACATATGCTAGGACTTTCATATGAGGCCAGGATTACTGATGTTCATTTCATAGATATCACTCTATGTTTTAGTTTGAGTTCTCCCCAAATCAGAGTCCAAGACTAGAATTTGGGTGAAGGCAGTCTTTTTAGGAGGTGATCGCAGGGAGCAGAATGAGGTAGGGGGCAGAATGAAAGAGAAGAAAACTGCTTGTGCACAAATGGTGCTCAATTCTTGGGAACCCTTGAAAAGACAGGATGTTAGACCCCCATCTACCTACTGGAGCCCCCATTGGTTGAAGGTCTCTGCCCCCCAGGACCATTTCACTTCAGACCAAATGCACTGAAATCAGAAGTAGGCTTAGGGGAAGAAATGCTGGCAGCAATAAAAGTAGTCACTTGGGAGGTGGGTTGGAGAGGGAAAGATTAGAGGTAGAAGTTGATGGTATGTCCAGATAATTCAAGATGAAGAATATATGCACAGACAGAAGGAAGGCCATGTTTGCAGGTGTGGAATTAATAGGTCTGGAAGGTGAACAGGGCCTTTGAGGCTCCTGGCAGATAGAAAAGCAGTTCCTCAACGTCCCTGTCCTACTCCCAAGAAACTATGAGTGTGTTGTTATGTGGCAAGGGGAATCAAGGTTGCAGATCAGTTGCTAATCAATGTTGCTAATCAGGTCCTGGAGATTTTTCTAGGTTATCGGAGAAGACCCAATACACTCACCTGTCCTTTATACTCATGGAACTGGGTGGCAGAGGCTCAGAGTGAGAGAGATTTGAAGATATGATTTTGAGGATCAAGTGGCCATGGCCAAGGATAAAGGAGGCCTGCAGAAACTGGAAAAGGCAAGAAAACAGAATCTGTCCTCCAACCTCCAGGAGGAAAATAGCCCTGTCAACACCTGAACTTCTCAGACCCACATTAGACTTCTGGCCTCCACAATTGGAAGATAATAAATTGATATTTTAAACCACTGCATTTATGGTGTCATAGTAAACTAATAAGGAGCTGCAGGAAGACTTTTAAATGACTTCCAAAACTTCTCACGTGGGCCAGATATAGGAGGAATTCATTGAGAAAGGGAGGAGGAAGTAAATTGAGAGAGACGCTTCTGAACTACTACCATTTCCCTGTGTATGGAGGGATTTCCATGAGGAAATAGTCTCATGGAACATGAAGTTGTGTGGAGCGGGGAAGGTTTTTATCAATGTGATGACATTTGAAGCTGCAGAAGCAGATGCAGTTAGTTGGCAGAGGGTGAGACAAAGCTTTGGAGACACCAGTGTGTTGGGGCTGGTGGTGTGGGTAGTGGGAGAGGCAGGGTCTGTTCACCTGTTTCCTCTTGGGGAACTCTCTGAGTTCAAGCATGGGTCTGTGCCTTTGTCCTCCCTCCCCCACCTTTTCTAAGCCCTCAGTTTCTCATGAGGTGACTTACAAGGCTGCTCTTTACCCTGTGCAAGCTGTACACTGCAGTCTCTGCAGGCATCATTCTTGTTGACTATGGTTTGTATATGCTGTGTACTGTCAGTAGATAAGCTGGCGGCCTCTGTCCATAATAGCATGGGTGGCCTTACAGACATCAGGAAAGAGACTCACCCTTGCTGCTAGCTGTGTATTCAGAGCCTCGGCTCTGGCTTGAATCCAGGATGCAAGAGAGGTCTCAGGAGCAAGCTCCCACTGAGTGGGAGCAGCCCCCGGAAGGATTGGCCCTGGAGGTCAGGCTGTCAGGTGTCCAGGCCTGATACCTGCTGTTAGCCCCCATTCCTTGGGAGGACAGCTCTTCCCTCTCCTCCTGGCACCCTACCCCTGTTGACTGCCTTTTGATTAGAATGTGGACTCTAACTTGGAATTAACCTGATTAATGTAATGAAGGCAGGGCCGGCTCAGCACCGCCTGGTGATGAGGGGAGATGGATTGGGAGCGAAGGCGCTCGGATGGAGGTGCGGCCGTAATTGCTGCGTTTACTGCTACCTGCCTCGCTGACCCTGCTGTTTAGCCCATTAATGATGATGCACAAGCCTCACTTTCCAGAGATAATGACAGAGAATCTCGGGGGAGGGTACAGGAAGCAGGAAAAGGTACAGGGGGTATGAGGTCTGACATGGGTCTGAGGGTGGATATCTGGCAAGGGTGATACAATGAGGGCAAGGTCACAGAGCACATGGGGAGGTAGAGGGTGCAAAGGTACATTACAGGGGCTTTCTTGAGGTTCCTGCCTCCCTAGGGCAATCACTCAGCACCGAGTCTTGAGTAGGGGCTGCTGCAATTGGCAGGCTGTCTAACTGGTTGGAAGCTAGCACACTGCCTCTCCAATTCAGGAGAGCTTCCTGGAGGAGAGGCTTTGGCAAGGACAGACAATCCATGGAGTTGCACAAGGATTGGGTTAATGCACCAGTTTTGGGTGGGGAGGAGAGAAGGTGGCGGTCAGGGAGATCATGAGGCATTGGCGTGGGTAGGCACACATGCACTATGTACTCAGCACACAGAATCTGTACATGAATCAATGGGAAGACATCCCATTTTGATTAATTTCTTTTTGATACCTCAAATGGGATGAAATGGGTGTTCCTAATCCCATCTGCTGCCCTTCCACATACTTAGTCCTCATCCATGTACTCCGTTCATTCATCCAGGATAATCAAGGTTGTCTTAATCCTGCTAAAACATGTTGACCACGCTGGGAGGATCTTGTCCCCCCCGCTGGGTCTCAGTTGTTTGCTCTGTAGTGAGGGGCTGGGCAGATCATCAGCCATGCTGCTTCTTGGGGTGGAGACTGTATCCACATCTGCCATCGTAATGTCTTGTACAGTAGAACCATGGTGCTACTGAGACTAGGTGGGTGGGTGTCCTCTCTGAGAGTTAAGAACAGTCCAGAAACCCTCCGCTGGGCTCCATCAGGGTACCTGCACCGTGGATTAACTTTGTAGCTGCCTGGTTTTGTGGATCACACAAGCTCCTGGACAACAAGAATTTCCTGTCAGCAGTCACACGAGCCGCTGACAAACCTGGACCGTCTCACCATACACTGGAGCAATTGCTATGCAGCACAAATTCAGAACTTCGCCGGGCACGGTGGCTCGTGCTTGTAAGCTTCAGCCTATAAAGCGGCCGGGGCCAGGGATCGCAGTTCGAGTCCCGCCTGGGGCCCGTAGTGAGACCTAGTCCCAAAAAAATAGCTGGGTATGGTGGCGCGCACCTGTCATCCCAGCTACCTGGGAAGCTGAGGCTGGGGATTGCTTGAGTCTGTGGTACCCCGGGCAATGAGAGCCTGTGGTTCCACAGGCAAAAATAGCAAGACCTAGTCTCAAAACAAAAAAAAAAAACAAAAAAAAAAAAACAAAAAAAAAACAAATTCAGAACTTCACATTTATCCCTTACATTACATTTTGTCAATGCATTTTCCAAGCTGTCTGCGAGGGCCTTTTCTCATCCTCTACCATTTGGAACACACTTTATATCTTTCAATTGTCCCATGAAGGTCATTAACAAAAACATGGACAGGCCAGAGATGAAGTCATGGGTCCAAGCTCTCGAAATTTCCTTTCAGGCTCACACACCTATCTCCTTTTACCTTTCCTTTCACCATTTTGGCTACTGGTTCTTAGCTAACCTGCACAGGTTGTTTCTGAGCACGAAACAACCTGTTCTTGGGTTAGTGTCCGTGGTCTGGTGTGCTGTTAGGAATACACATTCAGTCAGAATGTAGGCACTATGGGGGCAAGAGCCACATTTTCCCTGCTCATCAGTGCATCCCCAGTGCCTAGCTCTCTCTCTGAGACACAGGAGGTGCTAGTGTAAAGTCAGGGACAGAGTAAATGACTCGCCTGACAAAAATTAGGATAATAGTTATGTTAGGCTAGAGTGACCATGGTGCTGCTTTATAAGACATTGTGAACATTGATGGTTATCCCCTCAGCACCCACTTTCTGGAGTTTGCCACCATGTCTGACATTCAAAAGGGTGGAAAGGAGAAGATTGATGGCAAATTTTAAGGAAGAACTCCAGTATGTGGTGGGGGGGAGAGGGAGAGAGAGAATTTCTTATTATTCCAAACAGGAGTTGTATTATAAGCAGTAACTTCCCATTTTTCCTTCCTGTAAGCTCCTGGTAACCTCGAATCTACTTTCTATCTCTATGAGTTTGCCCATAAGATATTCTATATAAATGGAATCATACAATGTTTGTCTTTTTGCTTCTGTTTTTTTCACTTACCATAAAGTTTCTGGAATTAGCCATGTTGAAGCTTGCATCACAGCTTACATTGCATTCATTTTTATGACTGAATAATATTCCATTGTATGAACATACCACCTTTTGTTTATATATCACCAGTTAAAGATCAGACATATTCTTTTGATATTTGAAAATTATTCCTTCAAATCAAATGCTATCTTTGAAAATGCTAACTAGGAACCTGTTTTCAGTATTTTCAATGGGAAAATGACAACAGATTATATGTCAACACAGAACTCTCAACAATATATACAAGCAAAATGCCTAGATGTATGTAAAAACTAGCTAACTTCAACGAAAATGCCTATATATAAACAGCAAATTATTATGTTAGGCTATACTCAAAGCATTGCTTTCTGGCTAATACATATGGCTGTAACAAATATTTGCTTTTTTAGCAATAAGTGCTTCAGCATCAGCCACAACTCAGATGCACAACTCCTTTGTTTATACTTTTCAAAACATCTACAAATGATTCTGACACTCTATCAATTCTTTTTAGAATGTATATATTTTTATTTTTCTTATTGTTTGCTTATATAGCTTATGTTTGTAGGCATGGTCCTCCCACCTTCTCTTTCCTCCCTTTCCTCTGGTGCCCCCTCTAGTCACTCCAGTTCCTTTCTTCTTGTCAGTTATTGGTTGATGATTGGCCTGTTGGTCTCTTCGTGAAGCACTGTTCTCCTGGGTGGAGTCCAGCATTCCTGGGGGACTGCAGTCCAGGCTGATCAGTTCTTCATGAATACCCTTATGGCAGGTGGCCCTTCTGAGTGTGTCAGAGAACCTCCTGTTGGTCTGGTGTGTGGAGTGGCTCTACCCATTTCTTACAGACACTTCTTTGTGGTTTTGTTCCCTCATTGAGATGGAGGAGCTCCTTGCTCATGCTGAAATTGTCTCTGGGTGGGGAGTTTAGCCCAGGCACCAGAAATGTCAGTGTTTCTTGGTGATATGTCTTCACTTTCATCCACAAACATCTTGTGTCTCAGAGTTCTGATCATGCTCTTTTTGAGTAGGTGATGGGTGTGTTCAGGGCCTTTATTTCTCTGTCTCTTCCAGTATATCTATATCTGGGTGGTTGTTTTTCTCATTCAAGCTGAGGAATGGCTGAGGTAGAAATGAACCAAAGGGGATCCTCCCAGCCTGCGCACCTGCAGTTTTCCAGCCCCCACCTCCCTAACCTGTAGGAGGTAGGGGTGGAGCCCTGGGTTGCATGGAGGTAGCTAGGTTGCCCTAGCTTTCCCTGGAGGGAAACAGCTTACCTGCTCCCCTTGCACCCTCTGTTCAAGAAAGCTCACCCTTCCTGAGGCCTCTCCTTCAGGCTGTGCCACACCCCTTCAGGTTCTGCAGCCTGAAGGGGGTGCTCAGGAATGGTGTACTCTCTTGAGCAGAGGGCACAGGGGAAGCAAGTAAGCTGCTTCAGGGAGAGCTGGGGCAACCTAGCTACCTCCATGCAACTCTATCAACTCTATCTGAAATCTAACTTTGGACTTTTCTTGTATATCATTATGTTTATAATGCCAAATTGAGTTTTGGGGATGCAAATGCTAAATATATTTTCTGTGTATAAATAACTATGAGATACATGGGTTCTATAAAGTTTGGGTACTAAAAGTCTAGAGCTATCTGCCAGGAAACTGTTAACAGGGGAATATGTTCCACAAGATAGTCAAACAAAAAACTGAAAACACACACTTTGTATGTACATATATGTATGTTAATGCCCAGTGGAATAAACAACAACCTATTAACAATAAGGGATAGAGTAGAATTAGAAGGCCTGGCCAAGGAAAATTTCAGCTTTTTCTGTAATATTTGTGTTTTAATCAGTATGCATTACAGACATAAACTAATGTATATATGAATATGAATGAATGAATATGGACAAATGAATGAGTAAATGAATGAAGAAATAAAAAATGTGTCAATACCCAAAAGGCAGCTTTTGAAGTAGAAGGTCAGGGTGTATTGTTAACTAAAGACAGCGAAAAGAGCTACTACCTTTCCTTTTTCCTTTTTTCTGAAATATTGGAAAGAATGACCTCAATTGAAAAAACAAGAGGAAAAAATTATAAATTATTTAGATCACGATACCTAGGTCTAAATAGGTATCAAGATTATATGTGATGAGGAATCTGCTTTCAGCTGCCTCTAGGAATCAAAGAGGATGGTGGATAGGGGGCGGTGTGGTGCTATGGGATGGAAATGGACAAGTACAGTGATTATACTAAAAGTAGACAATGAATCTGGAAATTAAAGTTTGACAAGATTGATGCTGAATACTGGTAAAATGCTAATAAAGGTTTTTATATATGGGATCTAAAAGTGCTTAGCAAGGAGAATACATCTGCCTTCTGGTGGAAGCCAACATGGGTTCTCTAAGAATACATGTTGAAAGGTAGGAAATCTTGCTTCTTTTGCTGTTAAGGACACTGAATGAAGAAGTAAGGGGAAAGCTGGAGATACTGTGTTTTGCTTTCAACAGGGCATGAAGCAGTTTGCCATATTATCTTTGTGGATACAATAAAGCAATGTGGGCTGCATGATGGGTCTGCTGGGATAATGCATAACCTCTGACTCACCTCTATACCCTGAGGGGTGTAATAACAACAGGATTTATGTCTTGTCAGTTGCAAGATTGAGTCTCTGACTCAGTCCTGGGCATGTGATGTTTCTCTCAGTGGCTCAGATGAAGATGTAGGTGTTGAGCTCATCATACTTCCAGATGACAACAAGAAGAGCAGGATCACTAATAAGTTGGATGACAGAACTGAGGTTCAAACTAATCTTGACAGGCCGGAACAGGGATCCTACACCAACAAATGACATGGAGGAGGGAGGATATGGAATTCTGTAGATAGGCTAGAAAGATCAGAGGTGCAAATATGGGGCTGGCAATCCTGACTTACAAATGAATCATTGGGAAAAGACCAAATTTATTTGATAACCAACTCACTGAGAATCAGTTGTGTGGCACTGCCAAGAGTACAATGACTTCTAGGCTCCCAAGCTGCCTTGTAAATACAGAAAGGCCAGTGTTTCCACTAAACTTGGTGCTTTGCTCAGTTAGGGGCTGAGAACCCCATCTTGAAAGTGATGTTCAGGGGAGAGCAACCCCATAGTAAAGGAACTAAACACCTGGTATATAAAGTTTATTACAAAAATCATACATATTCAAGAGTAAAAGAAAGTGTTATTAATAACTACAATGCATAATTCTGTTTTCAATGAGGCATCAGTGAAAGAGTTGGGACTTTTTACACTGAAGAAGAAAAGAATTCAGAAATCAACTAGTTGTTATATGAGACGGGGAATAGATTTCTAAGGTCCATTATTTAAAAAAAAAACTATTATTCAAAAAGGAACATAAGCTCTTTGAAAAAACTTAGCCAACTTTCTCCCACAAAATGGCACTGATGCTAGTATCTACCTTGTTGTGAGAGCAAAAGTGTTCAGAACAGTATATTTCTTCCTTTTTCCACTGTCTCCCATCCTCTCAGTAGTTTGCCTCAATATACAAAACAATTATTAACTGTTTTGTATATTTCTATATATTTTTTCATTCAAAAGTTTAATATGATCACATGAAAAAAGTGTAGTAAAATTTTGATAATGACTAATTGAGTGATTAGAACATGGGAGTTCATTGTACTATTCTATTTTTCATATTTTTGAATTTTTCATTAAAATGGCACATAGCTTGGGCTGGTCATGGTTGCACATGCTTGTAAGCAGCAGTCTAGGAAAATGCAGCAGGGGCCAGGGATTGAGGTTCGAGTCCCACCTGGGGCATGTAGTGAGACCTAGTTCCAAAAAAATAGCTGGGTATGGTGGCATGTGCCTGTAATCCCAGCTACCTGGAAAGCTGAGGCTGGGGATTGCTGGGGATCACGTACCCTGGGGAACGTGACCCTGCAGTTCCACGGGCAAAACAGCGAGACCTAGTCTCCAAAAAAATGGCACATAGCTTAAAAAACAAACTAATACAAGGTTATGGCTATTCCCCTGTTAGCTCCTCACAAATTGTAATTTTTAAATTGTTTACCTATATCTTCTGAGATTTACTGCCCTATTTCTATTGAAACAGTGTGTTTATATTGTTATTATTCTTGTTTTTTAGCTATCTGTTGACTGCCTATTATGGAAGAAGAGCATTGAATTCTCAATGAACAGCTATATTAATTTTATGTTTGTTTATTCTATTAATATGCACATCATAATTTTGAGTAAAATCAGATTTCTTGTTTACAAACTTTTTGTTTTCCTTTAGTTAATTATCTCAGACTTTTTTTGGTCTGAGATAACTTTTTTTTAAATTCAGACTAAATTTTCTAGTTACTTTTTACCAATTTAAGGGCAAATTTTCAACAGAAATATGAAAGTCATTTTATTTTTGTCATGCATATTTTATAATCTATCATGACCATATTTTTAGTGATGGCACTGTTTTTGAATCTGTATTTTTTCCATTCATAGCCACCACTAACAAAAATTATACTTTGTATGAAGGAGTTTCCTGGGATGACAAATAAAGAACTGTGCTTTCTTTGGGAAGATCAATTAGGAGGGTCTTCTTCCTCTATGTTTGAATGCGGGTCAGTAAGCTGAATGTAAGATAGATTTCAGTTCCCATTTATAACCTCCAAGTTTTGGTCAGGGAACAGCTTATACAAGTCCTGTTTGTACTGGTTACTACATGGGTATGTTGCACAACTGTCATGAGTGTTCCTTCTGCATCATTTTGGGAATTCCCTTCACCTCTCTCCTGAGTTAGATACTTTTGCTTAAAGAGTCCCAAGGAGTCTTCTTTCTTGGGCTACTCATTCATTTTTGGTGTAATGGGGGAGCATTGTACAGCAATTTTAAAGAAAGGATGCATGGAAATTTCAGGGAATTTTGGAAATGAGGAAATGAGAAAGACTTAATTTTAGTCTCACACTTAATTGATATTTTTGCTGGGTATAGAATTCTAGACTTGAAATTACTTTTTCTAAGATTTTTAAAGCTAATATTTCAAGTTAGCTATTTTCCAATGTATAATTATTATGCTAAGCCTACTGTATCTTTTACTGTTTGTTTGTTTTCTCTTTCCTTTTTTCTGTACACACAGTGTTACCTGTAAAATGATAGTTACATCAAAAATCTTGATCAGATTCAGGTTTGAGTTTTTGGAAATTCTAGACAGTAGGGTTTTTGTTTGTCTTTTTATTGAAAGGCACATAATGTTGTTTCTCTTTTTGATAAATTAACATTCATTGATGATCATTGCTTGTATCTACTATTACATTAAACACTGCAAAATGTTGAATTCTAATTTTTACCCATTTCTTCTTTGCTTATTAGATGGAAGACTTTTATAAAGAAAAACTTCCCCTCACCTACAACTTAATTTACTTGAGTCTCTTACTTATCAGTTTCCAAATAATGAGCTGGGTCCTTAGCATCTTCCAAAGAAGATCAATAAGATTTTTCTTTTAAGTATAATGTTAGTCTCATGAATTTAAATATATATGATGAGTCTCAATCAGCTGGAACTATTATTCTCATGGATACCCAACTATCTCCTTGTTGGTCAATGCAAGCTTCTAATTTGCATCTAAGTCCTTTTGACATGACTAATAGTTTTCAACAGCCAATAGCTTCTTTGATGCTTTCAGAATCATCTTGTTTCAGACTTGGTAGCATGTTATATTTCCCCAGAACCCTGGTTCCTTTTATAGCTAAATGGTATTTAAAGGCCACAATCTGAGGACTAGAGGTGCTTATTGTTACTGAGTTGGTCAACTTCTTATCTTTTACAGTGAACAAAACAGGAGATACATTTTTGAAAAGATAAAATGCATCAAGAGTTATTATTGATATATCCAATTGAAATCCAGGGCTGCGGGCATTTTACTTAGTTTCATCAACTGTCCACCAGCTTTTACCTTTTTTTTTTATTTCTCCCAAACCAAAAAATCTTCAGGAATATCAATATCATTACTTATTTGCTTTATTTAGTGTATGTCCCAATAGGAAATGTAAATATAGTCAATTATAAGGTTATAAATTACCTGAAATAGTTTATATGTGGTTGTAACAACAACTCAAGAGCAAAGTTTCATTTTGCTCTTGATTTGGGGAGTATAGGTATAGGTTATTCACCACTCAGTGTGCTCCCTGGTTTGCTTCTTACCTAGGGACATATACTTCTTCCTTTTTTTTCATTTTGGGGACAGTTACTTCTTAAAGTAGCTACCCCTGTGGCAATGGCATGGATGTGCTTTAAAGGAAAATGGACAGAGATTCCAATTCTAGGTCTACCCTTTACTTGCTGTGTGACTTTGAACAACTCTCTTAACCTGTCTGGATCTCATTATTCTTATCTGTAAAATATAAACAATGAAACATTTTAAACAGGGTTATTGTGGACAATTCAGAAAAGCTCTGAGCACAGCACCTGACCCATGTTAAAGGTTAGATAATGTGAGTTGTTTTCAGTTGTGCTATAAGTGCTGGTTTTTCTTGTATGTGTCTGACTATGTGATGACTCAGAGAATCTTAAAAGTACTGAAGGTCATTCACCATCTGAGCAGAAACCTCTTGGTTTAAGTGAGCTCTCAGAATCCTGACTACTGTCAGAGTTGCTCAGATATACTCAGCAGTGGTGGAAAGCCTTCTTTTGACCCCACCATTCTAACACTCCACCATTCTGGTAAGCTCTACAGAGCTGTGCCCTGTTCTGCAAAGCCAATGCGGTTTCCTGTCTCCCTAACTTCCCCACTTGGCTCAGCTTTATCCTGTCCCAGACGGCAGCATCCCCCCAGAAGCTGCTCCCAGACCTCTGATGCACCCAAGAAGGATTTCTTAACCTTAGATTATGTTAGAATTCTATTCCTGGGACCCTGGAACTGAGTTCTATCCTTTTCCCTTCCCCTGTGCTTTATTATTGTATAACATCATTGCCACTCCGCCATTAAGTTGTGGCATCATTATATCAGTACATCATTATCTAGTTAGCATGATTATGTTGTCAGATTGTCATTTCATTGTTGGGTTGTGCCTCGTTAGAGTCATTTTGGTACTACAGTGTCACCGATTACATGGTTACCTCATTACCACAACATAGCCATATATTGTTAACCAGTACACTGACCCAACCATTTCTTGGTTGGTATTTACAAATGGTCATACAGTCATCTTGTTTCCAAACTACACCATTACAGCTCTACATATCACTTGTACCTGGTCGCTCGTTTTTACTGCATTATATAGCTACAGGATCGCTGTTTTTCAGCATTATAGTATTACTTTGCCGTAGACTTACGCTTAACTGAAATGCATCTTAACTGAAATACAAATTTAGGAAAGTAGGGGAGAGTATATTTCCCAATTCAACTTCTCAAGGCCAATTCATACCACTGCCCCCCGCCCCAAGCTAATATTTATGGATTCTGTTTATTGGACATCATGCTCAGGCATGTCAAACTCAGACATGTTTATTCTGTATACAAGTCATACTCATTGTTTCTACTCCCAAGTCAGTCTTTTTTCCCACCTCTGCTGATGGCCTCATCAGCTGTCCAGGATTTTGGAGCACAAGCATGAAGGCAGACATCTTGCCCTATGTCTCTTCCTTACCTTCAAACCCAACTGGCAGTCAAGTTCAGATGTGCCATCTCAGAGACCCTGTTACCAGGCCTTCTTAGGCTTTTTGGAGATGGAGTCCTTTCCATCTACCTTGTCTCCCTATGCCCTTTAAGAGAGACTTCTCTACATAGACCTTCCTTCCATGGAGTAATTTCTCTTTCTCTCTTTCTCCCCCTTCATCCCGCTGATGGTCTCTCTGCCTCAGCCTTTCTCTTCAACTGCACTGGCAGTCAGAATTAACTTTGTATCTGACCATCTTTAGAAAAGACCCAACCCTCACTCCCATACAGGGCAGGAAAAAGGTCAACTAAAGTCCTTTCTGGCACTCATTACCCTTCACAAATAGGTCTCCTTCCTTATACCTCTCATCCAATCAGTATCCAAGCCCTGTCATTTCGACCTCTGGTAAATATATCAAACTCAATTTTAACAAGTCCCCTGTCTAACTCACACCTCTGACTGGCGGCCTTTATCTGATGAGCTCTGTGCTTCAGCCAACCCATGTATCCACACAGAACAAGCTTCTAGGCCCTGTTTTCCTAGGTAATGTTCTGCCTTCATGCTATCATTCTACCCTGCAGCTCACAGCAGTCTCCCCCTTAAGCCCACCCAGCACAGTTGGTTTGGGTCAGTCTGATTGATTAAGTGCTTCTGAGGGCCCCTCATCTCTCCAACCATGCCAGCTTATCTTGGGCTGATGGCAGAGGTCTGACTCTGGTATCCTGGCTCCAAAGTCAGACCAGGGAGAGAGTCAACACAAGGTTAAGTCTTTATTCATTTGTATATTTATTCAACACATATTTTCTGGTATTCTTGAAGTGCTAGGTTTGAAGAATAAAGACAAGGACTCCATACAAATGCAACTTAACACTTTGGTGGCAAGACAGACAAGGCCTATGTTGGTGAATGGGAAAGTTTGGGGAGCTGTAAAAGCATATCAAAGAGTAAGGGAAGGCTTCCAGGAGGGAGTGACATTTAACCTGCTATCTCAAGAAGGAATAGGAGTTAATCAGGTAATGGGGGAGGGGTAAATATCAGTTAAATGGGGCAGCTGGTGAGGCCATCAACAGACATGGGAAGAAAGACTGATGTGGGATTAGAAATAATGAACATGACTCTGTATACAGAGTATACATGTCTCAGTTTGACATCCCTGCACATGGTGTCCAATAAACAGGAGTGTCACTGAATGGACAGAGGGAAGAGAGTGTACACAAGGGCCAGAAAGGGAAGGTCAAAGGAATTGGAGCAGACAGAACAGAGAAAGCAATGTGAGTGGTAACAGTGGGTGATGACAGAGGGTGAGGCTTTGTGGTTTGAGTCAAGACTTTGAACTTGAGTCCCTTCAGGCCCGTAGTCTACCAAAGAGTTAAACTTGAAGTTGGTATATGAGTGTTTGGAGGGTGGGTTGACAATAGGATATTCTTGGCATTTTTAAAAATAACACCAGTTACATGTAAGAGTCTTCCTCAAGAAAGCTGGCAGAGCTGCTGGTGTCTTAGCCTTGGGTGAGGAACTAGAAGCAAGAAGTGTTACATTTGACAGATTTTCAGGAGGTTGCATTGACAAGACTTGGACTGTGGTTGGATAAGGGGGATGAGGGAAAAGCACAAGTCAAGGATGAATGGTGAGATTCTGATTTGAGTAGTTGGGTAGAAAATGGTGCCAATTGCCTCAGATTTGGACTAATGGATGGGACAACCCTAACTTGGTCTCCATACAAAGTTCACCCAAATGGCTTCAGGGCAATGATAGGGGAGTTTATGTTGAGTTTAGGTTGTTATTGGGCTTGGGCCAATCAAGGGGTCAAAGAGTGCTACCTGGTTGGGCTAGCTGAAGTCCGGGCCATGACTAACTGCTCTGAGAGTCCAAGGTATGAGGTTGGGCCTAGCATGGGGATCTGGAGGTACCTGGAATATGAGAACGCAAAAGGCCTGGAGACTTGGAAGTGGACTCAGGGTGGCCCACGTCCTGGGTGACTCCAGCCTTGGTTGGTGACAGACGGCTGGGCTGGGCTGGGCTGCCCTCTCCTCCTCCGATAATTAATCCCGCACGGGGGCCGCGGGCGATGACAGGGCTGTCTAGCGTGCACTTAAGCATTAAATGACCAATTTCTGTCAGACTAACTTCCCCAGCCTCCCCGTCCCCTCCTCTGCCGCCCACCCCCCGCCTGCACCCCCTCCCTCCGCTCCCTGCACTCTGAGTTTTTCAGCAACTGATGGCTCCTGGTTCATTTCTGTGGAATTAATTGGTCCCTGAATGAATTCTGTTGACAGGGCAATTTATCATGTGTTTGGGCTGACAGTGCGGGTGTCGGGGGGTAGGGGGGTGGGGAGATGAATGGGGGGCTGAGATGATGGGGAGGAGGGGGTCCGGGTTGGGGTGAATA
>PVHY01024963.1:0-18977 GCA_004024945.1 Uropsilus gracilis | reverse complement strand
CCCAGATTGCTGCAGACTTTCCCTCGGAGTCACGGGGGAGGGGAGATGGGGGGGTGGGGGGGTGGGGGTGAGGGAGGTGAGGGGTGGGGGTGCAAATTCTCGCCCTCTGCTGGGGCTGGGACTCCTCTCAGGCTTGAGAGGCACGGGAGTAGGGGGGCAGGCAGGCTGGAGGATCCTGCTCCCCTCACCCTCCCAGAGTGGATTTCCTCCTTTGATCTTCTGGGCGTTTTCACTTCTCTTACAATTAGGAGAGGGCTGGAGACTGTAGACCAGACCTCCAGTTAAGTACGTGAATGACCGGTTTAATTCAGACACCTACGTATGAATGGGTGTCCAAACCACTTGAGACCAGTTTATTTGTATTTGTTAGAGCTGCCAGAACACAATCAAGGACACGCAATTAAATTTGAATTTCAGATAGACAATGAAAAGTCCTTTTAGTATAGGTATGGCCTCATGCAATGTTTCATATAATTATGTTTAAATAAAAAAAAAAAATCCAACCCTGTCAATCTTAAAGATCTAACTGGATTTTTAAAAAATGGTTCATGAATTGAAACATTCCATCTAGCAAGTAGAAAGGCACTGCAAGATGCTGTATAAGATAAAACGTTTTTATAGTCAGAGGGTAGGACAAAATTATTAGTCTGTTAAAGAAATGAAGGGTTACTTTGGGCCAAACCACTTTGGGGAGGGATCTTATCATGCAGATCACTTCATATGTGGACCAGGAAATTCCATATTGATTAGATTAAACTTTCCTTTCGGAAGAAGCTGAAGTTGGTTAGATATTAAGTTCTCGCGGGGCTTGGCATGAGCAATTCCATTTTGGGCCTTTTCCCCCCCTTCCTTTTCTAAAAACAGTTAAGTCCCAAAATATTGTGTGGAATACACTTAAACACTAAAACGATTATTCATTGTCCACCTGAAATTCAACTTAAACTACACATCCTGTGTTTTCATTTGCTAAATCTGGCAATCATAGTGTATTTTCCCTAAATTTTAAACTCTCAGAACTCTCTACTCCTCCCCCTCTTCAACCACTTTCTCCGTTTCACCTTCTTGATGGAGAGTTGGCTTCTCCTAGATTCATGCTCTTTTTCATTTCCCTCCTCCTTGGGGCTTTATTTACTTTAGCAAAGTCACTCTGGGTCTCAATTTCAAAGTCTTTGATGTTATTACCAGAGACTGGTGTTGAGGCAGCACAAGTTTTTAGGAAGGTTTCTTCAGGACATTGGAAGGAAATTAAACTTCAGAAAATATGCTTGACATTTTTTTTTCTTTCTAAAAAGAAAGTCTGCGAGTTGAGCTCCGTTATGGTCACGGGAGCACAAACAGTGGAATTAAGGCCCAAAACCTCATTTCTCAAGCTGCCACCAGCTGCAGCCCAGCCAGTGAGTGATTTATCTCCGGTTGCACTGGCCCCTTTCTCAGGGTTTCCTTCCTCAACTGAACTTGTTCAGAGAGGCCCCAAACTTATAGGCTCAAAGGGTCCTGAGAAATGAGCAAGCTCGGTACTTCTCAAGTTATTCCATGCTCATGAATCCCTGGGGAGCTTTGCCACTTCCAGTGCCCAAGTCACACCGTGGCCTTATTAACCTAGGATCTGAGATGGTCTGTAAAAACCCAGATGACTCTAGTTTGAGACCCAGTGAATAAACCAGAACTTTTCCATGACTGTTGGCAGCCAATACATAAGCACCACAGCTCTCTGCCCCATTAGTTGGAGTAACTCCAAAGCAGTTGACCCTTTC
Organism: Uropsilus gracilis; assembly: GCA_004024945.1. Taxonomy (NCBI): domain Eukaryota; kingdom Metazoa; phylum Chordata; class Mammalia; order Eulipotyphla; family Talpidae; genus Uropsilus; species Uropsilus gracilis. The sequence continues at coordinate 17,223 of PVHY01024963.1, read as the reverse complement.
CCATTGGTCATCTTTACCCTTGGTTGCCCAGTTGTCCATGGCAGCAACTGGCTCGATAAAGCATTCTTATTGGCTTCCTTCACTTCCTGGTAAGTGCTGGGATTCTTTTAGTTGCAAGTAGCAAACTAAACCAGATGTTGGCATTGGCTTTTTTTTTTTTTCATTCAGTTTTCTCATCCAATGTCTTCCGTAGATCAACTTCATTCTCTGCTAGCGGTTCTAATATTCTAAGCCTGCATACTCCCTAGGTTGTAGCTGGGTTGTAGAATCTCCAGCTTCAGACTAATTGGATCACATCTACATGGCTTCCTCTACCTATGGGAACTCTTTTTGCTAAGTGACTTTAGTACAGGTTGTTGGTAGCAGCCACTGTATAAAGAGGCTAAGCTAGAAACTGGCTTACACCAGACAATACCCACCCAACTCCTAGTGGGGGATGACTAGAAGCATTTTGGGGGAGCAATAACAAGTCTAAAGGGATGGTTGAAGGGGTTGAAAAAGCAAGAGGCAGTAGGCGGTCCAAGTATCCTAAGTTGATTCTTGGACAAAGCAGTGTCCTTTTATAGCCCAAGTCCTCAGAGATTCTCAGTTTATCAACTCCTACCAAAATGGTTCATTTTCTAATCTAGGAGGAGTTGCCATTGTCCTTGGCTATCTCTAAGAGGAGAGGAGTTCCTCCAGAAACTAAGAGGAGAGGGGTTCCTTCCTCCAGAAACTAAGAGGAGAGGGGTTCCTCCAGAATCCGTCTTGAGGCAAGGATTTGTTAAGGAAATTGTCCCCAGATGAATGTGGGAAAAGAAGGAAGGAAGCAGGGCAAGGTCAGGAGGATGCCTAGTCAGGAAGATGCCATCTCAGAAATGCCTTGTGGAATGTGACTTCAGCCTGATGCTTCAGGAAGCGAGGGAGTTTGAGAGACACTCAGTTATCTGGGTCCAAGGCAAGAGGACTGGACTTCCATACTCCCAAATCCTTTACCAAAGCTAATTGGGATGGGGGAAAAATGCGCAATTCTCAGCCCTCTGTCTCACTGTGTCTAGACAAGCTCTCAAATCTGAGTGAAGGTTTTTAAGGAGAACTGTCTCTAAAAGTACACATCAAAAAATGGGGGTGTGCCACCACAGCCTAGGCCGCTGGTGGGGGTGGGGTGCAAAGGTGAACCCCAAACCACTGGAATCTTGGGGTCTTGGGCCCAGGGATCTCAGACGGGGGAAGTTGGCCTCTGCTTCCACGTGGGCAGGGGAAAGGGTTGAGCACCTCTGCCGGGGTGCTGCGGGGTTCAATCAAACCTTCACTAGGAATGAAAAATCTGGTTTCTCCAGCTGCAGATATAATGCAGAGGAGAGGAAATCATAACTGCCCTGGATATTCTCACTACCAGCAGCGTGTTGGAAACCACTGAGACAAGAAGGTGAAACCAACGATTGAGGTGACCTGTCACAGATTCTACCTGCACTGTCTTTAGGCCTGGGGAACCAAACCCTTTGTCCACTGTTAAGTGTACCATGAATTAAGCTCCCTCCTTTACCAATCAACAGGGAAAGAAAGTCACAGAGATGTGGCTGTGGCCCCATGGCAGAATTGCTAACAGGTGCTAACAGGAGAGAGGAGAGGAACTGGACCAACGACCTGGGGAAGTCTGTCTTCAGCAGGGAACACCTCCACAGCCAGCAGCTGGGAGTTGAATTCTCAAACTAAGCTATCAGAACCGTACAGCACAGAAACAGCACCAGGTGACAGACACTAGAAAGGATCCTGGAGAAGCGCATCACGTATCTGCACTAATGTTCCTGATGTGCTTTGTCTGACTATCAGCCTCAGCTACTCCTGGAGATCTGAGCAGCCTCGTCTGTTACTGTCCAGGAGTGCAAGTCTGCACCCAGGATAAAGGATAGTTCTAGAAAAAAGAAAAGACCAGTGGGCCAAACATGGACCAACAACTTGCAGTGAGAGAAGCTAGAGTGACCAGAGTGGGGAAAGGAGGAATGTGGGGGTAGGGTGGGGGATAAGGGATACAATATGGAAGGGAGGGCCAAATCTAAGGGGAAAGATAGTCATTCAAATATGACCAATAATGTACGAAAATTACAAAATAAAAATAAAAATTTGAAAAAAAAATAAAAAATGGGGGTGGGGGGTGAGGGTGGAGAAGGAAGATCAGCAATGTAAAGTGATAAAAATGAATAAAAAGACCAGTGGGATGGAGTGTGCCCACCGACCTTGCCATGGCCCAATCAGATTTCACACACCAGAGATCTTAAGCTCTAACCTGCAGGCCCAGCTCTGCCTACAGATGCATTTTGCTGTGTTGAGCCACCAGTACCTTAAAGTTTCTGAATTACTTGCCAACACTTATATATCAATTTTTTACAGAAAATCCAGATCTCCAGGTTAGATTGGTTATCAGAGGACCATATCTCCACATGGCCACAACTGGTAGATATCACAATCTGTACAACCTAAGCCGTTTTAATCTGGTCACCCTGAATCTGCAAACTCCACCACTCCCTGTGGAGTCACATATACTATTCTTTTTCTTGTATAAGAAAGAAAAATTTTTTTTGTACCCACATTTCTAGAGTGGAGGAAAACACATGTGATTAAATGTGACTATAAGATGTGTTCTCTGTCTGAAGAATATAGCTCAAGGCCCCAATATAAGGCCTCCCTCACTGTGCCTGCTGGGCCCACCAGGCATTTGAGTTTGCTCCTCTTGCTATGAACTTTGTTCCTTCACTAGACTGTTGCTTTTCCACTAAAATCCAGCTGTTCTGACTCCCTCCCCCAACCGTATTTTGTTAAAAGCAGCTGTTTTTCCCCTTCCAGCTTTCCAAGTACTGATTTCATTTCTTTCCCAACAAAACTTTGGAGCCAAGAGGGAAATGGTTTGGCAGGAAATCAACATGCAATGGGAGGAAAAAGACAGCATGGAGAAAGCAGATGCTGTGTAGAGATCTAAGATGAGGGATCTGAAGGAAGACAATCCAGGCTCTGAAGACCCCAAGAGGCAAGAAGCTTCCAAAATCCAGGTGTGGTGCTGGTTTCTGTGGAATTTGCTTGGTCTTCTAATATGTACTCTCAACAACATTAGCTGGGGTGGATCCCAAAGAGTTTTTTTTTTCTCCAGAACTTTCTTTCTGGTCTAGCTGGAGAGCTTGAGACAAGGCAGGGGGTGAAAGGGGGGGACTGGAAGAGCAGAGGGAAAGAAGACTCCAGAGGCCTTTAACAGATGACTCAATTCCCGTCCACTCAGTTATGATGTAAGTTGACTCTCTGTGTGTGTGTGTGTGTGTGTGTGTGTGTGTGCGCACGCGCATGTGTGTCTCAGGGCCAGGGTAGGGTGGGGGAGGAGCAGGGGTTGAGGAGGACAGTGGGCAGGATGGGAGCCAGGAGAGATAATGAGATGCTTAGAAGATGACCAAAGGCTAGAAAACTGGTCAGTAGGCAAACCATTCCAAGGCCCCTGCTCCTGGGAAGGGTGGGAGGAGGCAGTGTCTTCAGCTATGATGTGCCCATTCCTGGGGTCTCAAGAGTTCTTTCCACTGTCCCAGACACAGCAACCCCCTAGTTCTTCTCATCAAAATTACTCTCCCCTCCCAACCTAGCTGAGCCAACGTCTTCAACTGAGTTCTGGAAAAGTTCCCTTCTCCTTAACTATGCCAAAAAAGGCTGAAATTTTCCAAAAGGAACATTTAACTGAGACACAAAGGGGAAAACCCAAGCGTAGGAGAAATGAGTTTATGGAGTGCAGACTTCTGGGTCCAACCTGACCACATGTCTGGAGGGAGACTCGCGTGGTGGGCATGGTGGAAGAGGTGTCTATTCCTTGGAATTCCTTGACTCAGCCGGTTCTGGCATGGAGACAACTGACTGAATCCAACTTCTGAATAGAGGTCTGACTGAGAGAACTTCTTCCCGCCTGCTGGGGACCTCAGTGCTTCTCAGAGACTACTGCAGTCATCTCCTTTTCTGGAAAGGAACCCTTCACACCCTTACCCTGCCCTGGGCTGAGCCAGGCCACATCCTGCCCCTCACCCTCTTCCTACCTCGTTCAGTCTTGTCAAGGCCCTACCCCTTTAAACAAGAGAGAGCATAGATGTCCTTATATATTCACTTCCTGGAAGTTGCTGGCTCAGGTAGCCCAGCACCCCTCTCTCCCCATCCTCAACCTCTCTACCAGTCCAGTTTACCAAAAGCACAAAACACATTCACTACATTTCAGTCTGCCCTCACCCACCCCCAAAGCCGCAACACTCTACTGGTCTCTAGTAAGTCTCTCTAGGGATCCCTGTTTTCAAAACTGACATCCTCTTGGCATTTGGTTTTTAACTTGAGGGATTTGGTTTTTAACGTGGCATTTAGTTTTTAACTTGAATTCATCCTTGGGAAGACCTGACCAAGCCTTATTTTCCAAAAAGGGTATTAAAAAAAATTAAAGCATAATGACTTAAACGTATATTATTTGTCAACATAGGTAATGGGATTACATGGAATATAAATTGCTATCATCCCTGAACCTCTTTCTCCTCCGTAGAGGCAACCACTGTTGTATGTGCCTTACAGAGATGTTGATACAAATATGGGCACCACTTCTAATGCAATGTATTAATAATACAAGATATGCATATATTCAGTTTATATATTTTGGGGGATCATCTCATATCAAATATTTTAAGTACTTCTTTACTTAAAGAAAAGGCTGCTGAGTATTCCTTGTTGAATTGTACATTTATTTAACCAACTCTTTATAGCCAGGCTTTTGGTTGGCTCTCAGTTTTGTTCTCTCGCTAAGCTTCAGTGAGCATCTTTGTAACTAAACTGCTTGGCACGTATGGGTGTGTGTCTGTAGCATAAATCCTGGAAGTGGGGTTGCTTGGCTAAAAGATATGTGCTTTTAAATTTTTTATAAATATTGTCAAAACACTCTCGATAGCTAGTATATGGAGTCCTTAACTCCCATCAGCATTCGCATTTGTCCAACTCTCTACACCCTTAACAGCACAAAATGCCATAAAACTTTTTAATATTTGCCAGGAGCTAAAAGTAATTGGTATGCAATAGTCATAATTCTTCTCAATAAAAGTGTGGGTAATTATCTTTTCATATGTTTAAAAGTTATTTATGTCTATGTTTATGAGCTCTGCACTATCCTTTGCCAATTGGATTGTTGGTTTTTTCCTTATTGATATCTGGAAATACTTTATATATCAAGGAAATTTGTCTTTGTAAATCACATGTACTATCTACGGCCATACCACCCTGAACGCACCCGATCTCATCTGTAAATCACATGTACTATAAACTTTCTGCATTTTTTTGTCTTTTGATTTTATTGACCTTTGAACTATGAAGTTTTTCTGTAATCAAATCTATTACTTGAAAAAATGCCTTCCGGATTTTCTGTTACGCTAAGAAAGATCTTTCCACTCAGATTTTTTTTTTTAAATTGCTCTACTCTCTCTAATGCTTTCATAGTTTCAGTTTTACTGTTTAGATCTCTCTTCCATCTGGAATTTATTTTGGTATAAGGAGGAAGGTAGGGATCCAGCTTTCTTTCTCCTTGATGACCATCCAGTCATCCCTATGAAGGGGGATGTTTTCAATGATCCATCTCTACAGATAGAATTTATGAAACTCTTTTCTTTGGCATATATTCAGCAGAAAGCTGAGGTGAGAGGGCTGCTGGCATCACCTTCATCTCTGTTCTATTTTCTCCAATAGTTTAGTTCAGGAGGCAAACACAAATTTCACTGAGGGGAGCAGAAGTCTTGCAGTTAAAGAGACCGCTCTCCTCAGAGGACAGCTTGGTGGTCCTCTTCACTCTTAGTCCCACCTTCCTTTCCAGTGTTGTCACTAAGTGTTTCTTTCAGATGGCACTGCGCCTCCTGTCTCTGTAGCAGATGGGGAGGAGCCCTGAGGAGTGGGGGTTCTCCATCTGTCCACATGTTCAGGTTGCTGCCCTGGCCCCCCTGGCTCCTCTTAACTGAGATCTATGGGCTCTTGTCAGACACCCTCTTTGTGCTCATCTACACAAAGGGTTTACAAGGTTTCATCTCATTTTATCTTCAGAGTACATTTCATGCTGGATTCTCATGTACCCCATTTAGGGAAGGATTGGACCACTTGTGCATAGAAAATTTGGGAACTGAACCCAGCTCTGAGTCCAGAGCCTAAATGTTCAACTTCCCAGGTTGCTATCATTGGAAAGCTGCAACTTGCAGGCCTCACAGATTCTCTGGCTGCACCAGAGTGGTGTAGGTAGCCTGAGAGAACAGGTCAGGTTCAAGGGCTTGTTCTCAGCATTCCCATTCTCCATACCTGCTTGCATCTCAAGATTCCCAGTGGGTCCTGTCCAGTCAGCCAGAACCTCACTCTCTGCTGTCCTCAGTGGTACCATCAACTCTCCCCTCCAGAGACCCATAGATCAGGGTTCGCTGCTGGGAACCATAGATGGTAATGAGGTTTATTTCTCATTTTCTCCAGTTTTTCCAGTGAAGGCAATACAGGGACCAGTTGAAGCTCTGGATTTGTTGGTTAAACTGACAACTACTTCCATGTGTGGGAAGGGGCACCTGAGGGAGCCCCCTGACCTCAGCTACTAGTCCTTCCTGCTACCACAGAGCTGAGAATTCCCATTACAACATTCACTCTTGAAAGACCACCTGGATAATTGTTTTCTTTTTTCTAAATCTGAGCTTATTCAAAGAAACATGACTTTGTCTTGGCATGTGAAAAAGGTCAGGACAATACACTATGGGAAATGTTTACATGCTTGAAAAGACCTGAAAATTTTCTGAATGTGTAGCCTCCTCAGTGCCTTCACAGTGAGCTGTTTTACCCATTTTGTGGACTCAAAAGTAAGTGTTTTTGAAAGGGCATCTGGAAACAGGAGCATTTTAACTGCCTATGTCATCAGGAGGAGCAGTGATGGATGGTTGACCACCGAGCTAGAGGGGAGGGCTTTGGTTTTTTGATTAAAATATAAAGAGTAATAGCATTCACTCTGGAATCTGCAATGCTCATTTTCTTTTCCATTCCTAAGATTTTGCTTGAGAAATCTTTTTATTTCATGTAATCTTCATTTTTATGAACTTTTCATTTGAAACATTTTAAACCATAGAAAGACTTTAAGAATAGCAATTATTAAGTTCATCAGTAGTTGACCTTTTGCCATATTTGCTTTTTTTTTTTTCCCTTTTCCTATATATGAACACAAACTTTGAGCCAAAACAGCAGAAATAGTTCCTTGGAAAACCCAGAGATCTGGAGCTCTAGTCCAGCCCCTTCCCTTGCCCCATTGGTCTCCCCTTCCTGGTCTGGAGGGCCCTGTCACAGTGGGGTCCCTGCCTGCCACATACCCTGCCATAGGCCATTTTTCTCTCTGGAGCACTCCCACACCTTTGCCCATTCAACTTCTCATCATCTTAAATGGCTCTTCTCTCAGTCTCTTCTTCCTAAATCCCCTAAAAAACCCCTAAGTCCCAAGTGGGGTTACAACTCCAGGTGAGACTCTCTCAGGACATCCTCTTCCCTCTCCTTTGTCCAGGAGGGAGGAAGCAGTTCTAATTTAGGAGCCAGGCACAGTGCCTGGCACATCCCAGGCTTTCAGTAAATATTTGTGGAGAGAGTGAATGTGTCTTCGAATCCCTCATGCAGTGGCAGGAGGTACCAGGGCCAGTGTTGGCGGCAGGAATGGAGGCATCCCCGGCATAGGCGTGGAAGGAAGTTTGCTGTGGTGATCCAGCCACAACATGTCCAACCCATGTCCAGTTAAAGAAATCAAACCTCCCAACAGTGAATACCAGTCAGCAACAGAGCCAGCAGTAATCTGCTCAGACTCCACCAGGCCTGAGCGCCAGAGCTCACTGGAGGTGCAAACAAGTTCCTAGGAGAAAAAGATCAAGAATCAGGGTCCCAACCAAATAGGCAGGGGCTTGGGTACAGTTGATTATTCTAAAGGTTTTTAACATAGATGTTTAAAGACTCAAGAAAGTAGAGGGTCCTACCTGCAGGAACCATTGGAGATAAGATGGCTCACCCTCTTGCAGAAGGTAAAGGCCAAAGCCAAGATCCAGTAAGGTTAATAAAAGTCTTCTTCCAGTGTGTGGAGCCATCTGGGGCTGCAGAAATCTTAGGGCATGACCTTTGACTCTGAAGTTCTGTGACAGCTCCTGTGTAGGGAATGGTTAAAGGAGGAACTACATTATTTCTGCAGACAAAGAGGTTTCCTACCTTTGACCTGAGGGTAGATGGAAATGTAAAATTTACTACATTTTACATTTACATTACAACACTCTCACCCCACTTCTTATTTGAAGAGCAAGGCAGGATGGAGGCTAATAAGGCTTTTATACATATGACTCCACTGGGAGAAGAAATTCATAGTTGAAAGAAATTGCAACAGGGCAATATTACTTGGAGGTGGATTTGTTTCACTTTGGTTTTAAGTTTTCCTTAGACTTTCAAATTCTTTCAATAACACATTCCAATTATTTTAAACTTTTACAAGAAAACTAAACCCTTTAAAAGATTTTATACATATTAATTAAGAGAAGTAGCTCTACACTCAATTGCTTATTGGAATCACATAAGGAATTTTAAGAATACTGCTGCCTGAGTCCCACCCCAAAACGATTTGGATTTAATAATTTGGGTAACGTGCTGCCCAGATTGAGAAGCAATGCCTTAAAAGGAGTGTACTCTAGAGAGGAAGATATACTGTTATTGAACATCCATACAGGGAGCCATGTTCAGTTGTGTGAGTTGTGTACTGCATAACTCCAGAGAACCCTGTTTACCTCACAGATAGTATAAATGATGCCTCCCTGGAGGTGTGGAAGGAGACCACCTTGCAAGTACTTTTCTATAATTTATATATTCATGGAGACATAATTTAAACACTGAATGTATTTGTTAACTACAATCTTCCAGGAGGGCAAAGTGACTTTCACTAAGATGTACAGAGCATTGATGAATTCTTACTATGTATCATTGGGGAGTTTGAAGTCTGAAGGCCAAAGTACCAATAAAAATTTAAGAGTCAAGGTGACCACATCAGTGTGGAATCACTGGTTACACAGGACTGAGAGGGCAGGTCTGGGAGGGATGGAATATATGCAGAATCTCATGTGTAAGAGAGAAATAACCCCCAGTGAGTCAAAGTGTGGATGGTGGGCACATTGTTGGGGTAACAGTGTTGTAGTCATATGAAGGTCTTCACTCTTTGTAATGAAGCTTTTTTGGTCCTTATCTGTTGGAATCACACAAAGTTATTAAATTAAATTTTTTGCCACATTCTCCCCTTCAGACATGGGATTTAACTCCATGCCTTTGAATCTGGGTTGGATTTTGACTTCTTTTGATGAACAGAATGCAGGACAAGTGATACCGTGCAGAGGTTGTAGCTTGTGCTTTAACCAGTTGTATTGATCTTGACATTAACTGCCATTCTATGAGGAAGTCCAAGTAGCTGAGTGGAAAGGCCCATACAGGCATGAATGAATGAAGTCTTCTGGTCAACAAATCTCCCTTTCCCACTTTCCATCTCCAACCCAGCCACTAGAGTGGACCATTCAATTCCAGGCAGGGTTCCAACTGACACCACATAAATTAGAAGTACCACCTGGTCAAACCACAGAATTGTGAGAAAGAATCCATTTTTGTTGTTTTGTGCTGACAAGTCTTAGGGATTTTTTTTTTCTGACACAGAAATAGGTGGTTGAAGCAGAGAAATTTCTGCTTTGCACATGGTAGCAGGCCAACCTGCTGAAAGGATCCATGGGTTGTGCTGGTTTTAGGGTCTCATAAGGCTCAAGAGAAGGCCCAAGAGAACAGGGTTTGGGTTTTTTTTTTTTCATAGTCAAGTTTAAAAAAACCTTAACATATCTGCATCTATTAAGTTGGAAATTTTGTTGAAATTTTTGAGACACTACAGACATGTATAAGCTTTAATTTCATTCACAGTATTCAGGGAGCTTTTAAAGACATATATTTATCAAGTAAACAATTAAAAATTTTAAACACTGAAAAGGTCACAACTTATTTTTTAAGCTTTATATCCTATATGCCCTGTACAGTCAAATATATATACTAATACTATTATTGTTATTTCTGAAAGACTTAAAAAATTTTAAGACTTGTTCTTTTACCCCTAAATGTGTCTGTGTGCATCCCCTAAACTCAGGTATCTTCTTACATAACCTTGGTGGAATTTATCAGTTTCAAGATCTACAACATTGACTGAAAATGTCATGCATTGTACTTAGTTTTCCACTTGTCCCTATAATGCCCCTTATAGAAACCTCCTTCCCCAAATTGGGAAACAGATCCTGCTCACATATGGTATTTGGTTGTCGTGCCTTTCTAGTCTTTCTTTTTCCATTGTGACTTTGGCATTTTTGAGGATCACAGATCAATTGTTTTAGGAAATGTTCTTCAGTTAGGATCTGTTTTGATTCCTTGTGATGAGATTCCAGTTATGCCTTTTGTCAGGAATATGATCTTTCATAGCACTCTTGTCCTACAGGATCAGCACTTCTCATTCCTATAGGGAAGAGCTTCTATGTCTAATTTCTATTGTGTCAACATCCAAGAGTTAAGTGACTCACTTTAGCTCACACACTTAATGTATGACTGTGCTGGGATGGAATCCAGGTACCCTCAGTTGCAGCTTGGAATGTTTTTGATCACACCTGGTGAAACAAATGACCTTGACAAACACATTTCTATTTGCAATCTTTTCCCTTTACTTTGTAGGGTTTTTCTAACCCAGGCCTTTGCTATGTTCATAGTGGTAATGCATGGAGAGACAACTAGAAGATGTTGGAGACTGGACCAACTACACTAATTTTTGAAAGAAAGCACTTAGAGCAACTCTCAGTAGAAAACTCTCTTGAAGAAGGTATGAAGGAGCAAGGGAGGGAGGATGAGGGAATGAACAAGACAAAAAGTTAGTAAGGGCTGGGAGGTAAGAGTGAGAGAAGAAAGGTTGGGTGAGCACCTGCCTTGCAGTAGTGGAGTTTGGAGAAGGATGAATAAAAAGATGTTTTCAGAAAGTTTCTAGTAAACTATGGGCTAGCAATATTGTCTTTTTACATCTTGCCTGCCCCCATCCTCCTTCTTCTTTATTCACCTCTTCAGGAGATATTAGGGGAAAAATTTGAGGAGAGGGCCTTGCTTCACTTAAACTTGACTCTACAGACTGGCCTGGGGAGAGCCCAGCGATATCTGGATACATATGAATGTGTCACAGCAGCCCTCTGGCTCCTGGTTCTCTGCAGATGCCTGGGGCCCTCAGCTTAGCTGCATCAACCTGTGGTATGCCATGGTAGCCAGGTTTAATGACTGACCCTAGGACAGCGAGGTCTGGGTTTAACATGTTCATGATGGGGACATATTTTATATATTCTGACATTGGATGGTTCTATTATTTGTGTTTTTCTCTATTGGACAGGACTGATTTATAGTAATGAATTAAACTGATGAAGCTCACCTCTGTATGCATGTACCACCAGGACATGATTGTATGAACCATGTGCATGAATATACTAAAGGATAAAAAAAAGGGGGGGGGAGAAAAAACAACAGCAATTTTGGAGACAATGATCAGGTTTGAGTCTGGCCAGCACTCTTCAGATACAGCAGAGCTTTCCTGCCCAGCTCCTGCATGAGCGGTGCACTACTAGGATTCTGGTTTTGAATCCTGAGCTGGTTTTGAAAATAAATCAGGTCCAAGCTCGTACTGGCGCTAATTAGGTGTAAGCTAGCACTGTCATGAATTAAGATTGCAAGCAGCTGGTTTGGAAAGTGGACCAACTGAGGTAGAAAGGCGAGTACCCAGAAGGAGGATATAAGCAGAGGCTTAGGTGAAACTAGAAGCTACCTGGAAAAAGGCTACCTGGGAAAATTTGGAGTCAGGTTGAGAGGAGAGACATGATGTGGGAAGATGACAGTTAGTTGGAGGAAAACAGCCTGGGAGAGAAGCTGCCTAGACTGCCTAGGCTTCAGATGACTTGGTGGACATCTGGATTAAAAAAGATTTGACTTGACTTGCAAGAGGCTTCAGGAGGAGACATACTCTTGCTTCAGGTGAGATGATACTGTGATGTGGCCATGGTATGACCTGTGAGAACCCCAACTGCTACAGGTAGCTGGATCCTGGCCCACCGCTTACCTGTATGTTACCAGCCCCAGGTTCTCATTGGAAGGACAATGCCATCTTGCATAAGAAGCTTTTGGTTTGGACTACAGGTCACTGTGGACACTAGCTGGGGTAGGAGAGCCAGAGATTTGTGGCCTTAGAAATTCTTTCCTTTATCCCTTTGTAAACAAATAAAACTTGTTTTTACACTCTGAGATTTAGCCTGAGCACAAGGGCAAGAACCCACAAACTATGAGCAGATCCCCCAACAATGACAACTCTTAAAAGGAGGTGATTTCATTTAGATCAACTGCAAGGGATGTTTTTGTGCAATAAACACAGATGAAGCTGGTTATACTGTTGGATTCCCAAAGGAGCTTCTTCAGCTGCTGGGTCGTTGGGTTGTGTGGCTGGAGAAGGCCAAAGAAAGATATTTTCTTTATTCCTTTCTGATTATATCATCATCATCATCCTCATCATTTTAAAATCCTTCCTAAGGTCAGATATTCTAAAGCAAAAGCATTGGGTAAAAGAGAGCAGTTGCTGCCAGGTGTGGTAGTGTGTGCCTGTAATCTAAGCATTGGGAGGCGAGAGGGCTGGGACCCCTTGAGTTTGCAGTTTCGAGACTACCTTGGGCAACATTGCAAGACCTGATCTTGAAAAAGCAGCTGGGTGTGGTGGCAGGCACATGTATTCCCAGTTACCTGGGAAGCTGAGGCTGGGGATCGCTTGAATCTGTGGGATTGGGACTACCCTGGGCAATATAGCAGACTTAGTCTCATGAAAAAAAGACAGTTTATTAAAAAAAAAAAAAAGGAGCAGTTGTTCTACTATATACACAATGCTTGCTGAAGTCCCTCACTGCTTCTGGGCCTCAGCTTCTCCACCTGTAAAATGGGACTATAAATTCCAACTTCCAAGATGTGTATCTGGGTTAAACAGGGTAATGCTTAAAAAAAAAACTTGACAGACTGCAGAGGATGAGTTATGTGTAAGAGGTGCCCATCTCCTAAATGTCCCTTCCTGTCCCACTCTCATTTAGCACCAAGACCAGGGCTGACTGAGCCCTCCAGGGACTCAGGATAAACCCCTGACCTGGTAGTCCCAGGGGGTCTCAGGTTCAAAGTACACTCTTTCCCTGAGCTGGTATCCCTTCATCATTATGGAGTATGGTGCCCAGGTGGGACCTATAGGCCTCAGAGGGCTTGGTAAGGATATGGGGCCTCCTGCAGGGAGGCTACTTACAGAAGAAAAGGTGGGCAGGATATGGAGCCTTCCCCAGAAAGCTTCTGCTAGAAACTTCCTTGTCTGCAAAATGGAACAATTTTCAATAATTCGCCATGGACATTTCACATTTCTGGGGAGAATATCTCTTTAAAGCAAATTAACAAACCATCCCAAATCCTCAGCTTGTAGCTTCAGGGTCAAGTTTAATATGGCTTTTTGCTCTTTCATGTTAGAATGTATCTATCTATGCAGCTGAGTCTGTTTCCTTTCTTCCTTTCAGGGTTGCATCTCTTGTCTTTTCTAGGAAGTCCCACTGGCTAAACCTGCTTCCATCCCTCCTCCAGCCCTGATTAATCTTTCTGGATCTCATCAGTTTTTGCTCAAAAGTTATCCGTAGCTCTCTGCTACCTCATGAATTAAGTTTTAACCCTTTAACTCAGCTTTCAAGTCCCCCATCCGTGGTCTTCCATCATGCATTTCCTTGTACTCTGCCTCTTGCTATTTTCTGTGACAACTTGGGCTTTGCCAATCCAGCATTTTTTTCTTTCTGTTCCTCCTGCCTGGAATCTTTGCTCATCTCTGCCAATCTTCAAAGATGGCGAATTTCAAATTGTTCAGGAGGAACGAACCCTTTCATCCCAACCCCAATCAGACATGGTCTCCCTGCAGCCTGTCTGTGGCACTGACCATACCTGTCTTGTCACCCTGTGGGGTCCATCAGTGAGTGCTGGATCAGCATGCTCCAGCTTTCAAGAGCCAACCTTGTGCATTTCTTCCTGGTTCCACGTTCAGTGAAGTCATGTGGTTCATGTGGTCAGTTTGAAATGAACCATGATGGCAGTATTTAAATCAGGGAAATCAGCAAACAGTACAAAACAGAGCTACTCACCCTTTCAGAGAGCTGACCTCCCAGCACCCCTGAAGTTAGTTGCTAGTTCTCACTATACTGTGACTTCATGGGGGAAGGTGAGTCCTTTGATCTCCCATCAACACTTCATGGCATGGGTTGAGCTCATTTGGGACTTTAATTTGGTTGAATGGATTGACTCATGTGAAGCACAGATCTGCTGAAGAACAGAGGGACTGGATAAGGTACTAGGGTCAGGAGATGGGAGGTATTAAGAGCATTACTGAAAATGAATGTACTGAAAATAACCTTTTCCACTTCAAGATGTCATAAATCAAAATGGCTCCACCATCTTCTGGCTTTATATCTTTACCTCCCTTGCTTGAAAAATTATAATAGCTTTAATATCTCTCTGTGTGCTAGATTATAGATGCCCACAGATTCTTTGTTGTTCTTTCCATTGAAATATTACACATCTTTCCTCTTTGAATTAGGTGAGGACCTATGATCACTTGACCAATAGAAAATGGTAGAAATCCTGTCTTGGAATACCTCTTCTGGACACCCTAACATGGTGTAAAATAAGTTGGACTACCATGAGCCTATCTTGCTACAAGGCCACATGTGAGTATATGCAATAATAGTTCCAACTGAGACCAGTCTTGATCCCAGATATGGAGAGTGAAACTTTTTCAAACTACACGGACTAGCTGGAATCTAAATAACTGCCCATGAGGAGCAAAAGATCAGCCAGCCTAGCCCTATCTGACTTCCTAATCCAAATACTGTAAGAGATAATGAAAAGACTGTCTTACCTTTACAAATGTTAGTAGCAGTACTAATTTAGTATGTTTCAGATAGCGTGCTGCACATTCCCCCCCCCCCCCAAATTAACCTTCATATTATGTCCTTGGAGCAAATCTTAGTATCATTTCATTTTTTTCAGATGTGGCAACTGAGATGTAGAGATTGAGAAAATGCCCCCCAGGTTACACCCATGCTGACCCCAGCAGTGGTGTCCCTGCCCTGGGTCCTATAATTTAGCAAGCCCCGCTCGGGCCATGTCACTCCCAATACAGTGAGGAGTCTGGGGGCTGGATGTGTACAAGGGCCCCTAGGCAGTGCCAGATAGAGTGGGACCACAGGAGCATAGCCAGATTTTACATATTTTAGAGTGGAACTCCATGAAACGTTCGAATTATGAACTCAAAAATAGCCTCACAGGTCTTATGAAAGTCTGTATGTCAAGGTAAATGCATTGGACATATTTGATCAAATGACTTATTTCTTGATTTACATTTAAGTCACATTTCAATATTTGGACATACGGCACCTCTGAATTTATTGCTAATAGAATAGTGGAGAAGAGCCAGGGTGGACATGTTGTGAGAAGTGTTTAAGAATATTGCAAAGAAGCCATCTCAAACTTATTCCCAGCTTGACCTCAATGCAAGTGACTGGAGAATTGGGTGGACTGCTGGATTTAGGGAAACTAGTAGCTTGAGAAGCAGGTGATGGGACTTTCTAGGAGGAAAAAAAAAAAGTGTCTCAGCCTCATTCTGATTCCTTAACCAGAAGCTGAAGATGACGTGGAGGTTAGTGGCAAGAGGGGAGATGGAGGGAGGGAGAGAAGAGGTCCCGCCCTGTCTGTGGGTTCCCTGTGGCCTTCTCTAGTCCAAGAATCACACTTCACACTGCCAGCTGCAGCTTCAAGTCCATTCTTTGGGGGTTGCTTGCCTTGCTGCTGCCTGATACACAGGGGTCTGGGTGGCTGCACTGGAGCTGCATAAGCTGGCAGGGCAGGGGTTGCTGGCTATTGTCGGGGATGTGTCTGTCCTCTGGCCAAAGAAAACATTTAAGAAATGCTTGGCTATGATTTAAGGAAAGAATAAAAGAGAGATACAAGCTATGAAAGTGGGAACTTCTTTTCAAAATTAGTGCTTTTGGTGGGGAGAAGGGTGTACATGTGGAGTCCAGACTTTTCCTAGCCTTCTGTGAGCGGGAGGGGGGGGGGCACATGGCGGTAAGGCTTGTCTTCACAGACTGTTGCCTCTCTCTGGCCAGAAACAAGGTTTCCTGAGATGGACCTGAGATCATTTTTTTTCCCTCTTCATAGGAAATTCTGAGCGCATGAGGTAAGCAGCGTCTGGGAGAGGTGGAATGTGCTGGGGGACTGGCCAGGGTTTGGGCTCCTCCTGGGCTTGGGGAGGAGCCTGCTGCTTGCACGTTTGTTCACGGACCCGTTGCCTCAGAGAGTGGAGAATGGGATATTCAGGAGAGAATTTTTAGTTCATTCTTCTTGATTTTCTGTTCTCTATGAGTGCTCGATCTGACATGGGGAGGGGGAAGAGGGAGCTTCTCCTAATTCAAAGAGGGGATGCCTAATACTGAATGAGCACAAAGAAGGCCAGATGCATCTTGACTGAGCTGCAGAAACCCTGGGTCATCCCTGGAGGAGGTAGAGGTTTGATTAGCTGGACAGGAGGCCTGGCTGTTGACCCCATCAAAGGCAGTTGGAGAGAATCCTGATCTGTTATTCAGCCTTGGAGAGAAGCTTCTTTGGACCCAAACCAGCAAAATACAGGACCAGGCATCTGGGGAGAAGCTACCAGTGGGGCCAGTCCTCATTCCCTGCAGGGGATCTGGGGTGTCCCTTATAGATGGTACATAGGTAGGCTGACAGAGACAGACCTTCACCCCATTGAGTTTGTGCAGGGACTCTAGGGTACCACTCTTTCTGATGGGGGCTACGGAGCCCACCCAGGAAGTGCTGATCATTTTACCCCCCATTTAACTGGCATTCAGTGCACTCACTGTTGTGCAGCTAGTAGAGATGGGACAGGGAGGTTCATCCCCAGGTCTCTGGGTCCCCAAGAATCATTCATGGGTAATTTTTCTGACAGTAGAGACATTCCCCACCCAATCTACACTCAGACTTCTTTATGGACACGAAGAGCAGGGTTTGAGAAAGAAAGGCAGACAGGATAAGAATGAGGGTGAAACGAAAGTAATG
>PVHY01024962.1:0-18958 GCA_004024945.1 Uropsilus gracilis | reverse complement strand
GCCAGGATCTTGTTTAGAATTTTTGTATCTGTGTTTATTAAGGAGATTGATCTATAGTTCTATATATTGAAAGTTCTATATATTTCTATATATAGAAAGGTCAATATATTGATCTTTCTTTGCACACTGTCTTTATTTGATTTTGGAATAAGTGTAATGTTTGCGTCATAGAATGTATTTGGTAGCTTTCCTTCTTTCTCGATTTTTGGAAAGCATTTTACCAGTACTGGTGTTATTTCCTCTTTGAAAATTTGGTTGTGAATTCATTGTGAAACTATCTGGACCTGGGCTCTTGAGTTCTGACTACTGCCTCAATTTCACTGCCTGTGATTGACCTATTTAAGTTCTCTATTGCTTCTTTGTTCAATTTTTGATGGCTGTATTGTTCTAGTAATTTGTTCATCTCTTCCAGGTTGTTGTATTTGTTTGTGTATAGATGTTTGTAGCAGTCTCTGATTATCTTTTGGATTTCTGCAGGGTCTGTTGTAATATCTCCCTTTTCATTTATGATCCTGTTTATTTGAGTTTTTTCTCTTCTTTTCTTTGTAAGTCTTGCAAGGAGTTTATCAATTTTATTTATTTTTTCAAAAACCTAGCTTTTAGTTTCTCTATCTTTTCTTTGTTATTTCTTGTCTTCTGCTGGGTTTTGGTTTGTTTTTGTTTTTGTTTTTGCTGTTCCTTTTCTATGTGCTGAAGTTATGAGATTAGAGTATTTCTTTGGATTACTTCAATTCTTTTTATTTGGGCCTGTATTGCTTTGAACTTTCCTCTTAATACTGCTTTTGCTGCATCCCACACATTTTGGAATGCTGTGTCATCTTTGTGGTTTGTCTCCATGTATTTTTTTTAGACTAGGTCTCACTATTTTTGTCCACGGAACCACAGGCTCTCGTTGCCTGGGGTACCACAGACTCAAGCAATCCCCAGCCTAAGCTTCCCGGGTAGCTGGGATTACAGGTGCACACCACCACGCCCAGCTATTTTTTGGAACTAGGTCTCGCTACAAGTCCCAGGTGGGACTTAAACCGTGATCCTTAGCCCCAGCTGCTTCATAGGCTGAAGCTTCCATGTATATTTTAATTTCTTCTTTGATTTCTTCTTTTACCCAGTGAACTTCCAAAATCCTGTTTTTCAGTGTCCATGTAGTGGTTACTCTCCTTATTTTCTTTTCATTGTTGACTTCTAGTTTGATGCCTTTATGGTTGGAGAAAAAGTTTGGTATATTTTGATCTTTGTGTATGTGTTCAGGTTTGTCTTGTGGCCTAATACATGGCCAATTTTAGAGAATGAACCATGTGCATTTGAAAAGAAAATGTATTCTTTTCCTTGGGGGTGCAGTATCCTGTATATATCCATTTGGTCTAGATATACCTTTAAAGCTTTTCTGTCTTTGTGTAGTTTCTGTTTTGTTGATCTGTCTTTTGTTGAGAGTGGTGTGTTAAAATCTCCTGCCACATATGTATTCTCACCAATATTTGATTTCAGTCTGCCAGTAGTTGTTTTATGAATTTTGGTGTTCCCTTGTTAGGTACATATGTGTTGATTATTGTTATGTCTTTCTGGTGGATTGACCCTTTAACCATTAGGTAGTGGCCATCTTTATCTTTTGTCATTTTTCTTAATTTGAAGTCTGCTCTGTCTGATATAAGAATGGCAACCCCTGTTTTTTTATGGAGGCCATTTGTGCAATATAGCTTTCCAGCCCTGTACCTTAAATCTATGCATATCTTGAGAGATTAGAGGTGTTACTTGGAGGCAGCAGAATGTTGGGTTCTGTCTTCTGATCCAGTCTGCAACTTTTCGGCTTTTGATTGAAGAGTTTAGACCATTGACGTTTAGGGTGATTATTGATGCTTGAGACTCTAATGGTGGTTTTCTGGTGGTCATTTTGGGATTTTAATTTGGTTTCTTTTGTTGTTGTTGTTTTGTTTTGTTTTGTTCTTCTTATGGCTTTGATCTTGAGGTCTCTTGCAAAATTCCTGGAGTGTGGGTTTAATGGTAGCAAGTTTCTGGAGAATTTGGTTGTCCGAGAAGGTTCTAATTTTTCCTTTATAGAGGAAGGATAGCTTTACAGGGTAGAGTATTCTTGGTTGGCACTTTTTTTCTTGGAGTGTTTTTGTAGATGTGACTCCATTCTCTCCTTGCCTGGAGTGACTCTTCAGAGAAATCTGAGGTCAGTCTAATGGATTTTCCTTTGTAGGTTATCTGTTTCTTTTCTCTAGCCATTATCATTATTTTTCCTTATCCTAGGTTCTTGGAAGTTTTATGATGATGTGTCTCGCTGTAGCTTTTTTTTCATTGAAGTAGTTTTGTGTCCTTTTGCTTACTGAATGTCTATTTTCATTTCTTTCTTCAGATTTGGAAAGTTCTCTATTATCATTTTAAAATGTCTTTCAGTTCCCATGACTCCTCTCCTCCTGGTTTTCCTATTACTCTTATATTTCTTTTCTTTAGGGAATCTGCCATATCTCTCAGCTTTTCTTCAGTCTTCTTACTGAGTTCATCTCTCTCTTTTTCTTTCTTCATCCTCTTCTTTCTGTATCCTTGAGTATGCTAATTCTTTCTTCTATTTCATCTAATCTGCTTCCATGGCTTTTCCCTGCATTTTTTAGCTCATCTATTGCAACTTTTAAATCCTGGGTCTCCTTTAATTTCATTGCTAGGGATTCGTTTTCATTCTTTTGTTCATTCATTAGGTTATACATATTGATATTTTCTTTTTTATATTTTTCTACTTCCCTTAATGCATTAAATGTTTCTATCATTCTGTTGTCTTTTTTTCTGATTCTTCTCTTATCTGTTGGAGTGCTTTTATCATGTTGATTTTAAATCTTTTTATGAAACAGGTCATTTCTTCAATGTGTTCCTTGGTGTTTTCTGGAGATTGTCTTTTTCTTTGGTGGCAATGGATTATTTCCTGTAGGGCTTGTTTGCATGCCTAAAGTTTTTCCATTACTGTGCTTCGCTTTCAGACTTGTTCTACATAATGAGAGACCATGCTCTGGTGTTGGGTGGCATGATTATATTAATGTTTTCCAGATTGTGATTAGATCTGTAGTTTAGTTTACTAACTTGCACCAGTACTGTGACAGCAGCACTAGCACTAGTGAATTTCAGCATCTCACCAGGCAGGTCCCCTCAGGAACCTGGTGAAAGGGGGAGACTCTCCAGCTCAGGCTGTAGTGGTGATGCAAGGAAAGGATCCTCCCAAAGGCCTGGTGCCACCAGTGACTTCTGGTGTCTCACCTGTGTGGGGGGGAGAAAGACAGGCAGGTTTTTCTCAGGAACCTGGTGGAAGGGGGAACTCTCTGGCTCAGGCTGTGGCAGTGACACAATGAAGGAACCCTCCCAAAGGTTTGGCGCAGACAGAGACTTCCAGTGTCTCACCTGGGGTGGGGGGAGGACAGGCAGTTTCCCTCAGGTACCTGGTGGAAGGGAGTAAATCTCTGGTTCAGGCTGTGTTGGTGATGCAAGGAAGGGACCCTCCCAAAGGCCTGGTGCCACCAGAGACTTTGGTGTCTCACCTGGGGGAGGAGGGCCAGGAGGGTTCCCTCAGAAACCTGGTAGAAGGGAGAGACTCTCTGGCTCAGGCTATGGCAGCGACACAAGGAAGGAACCCTCCCCCCCTTTGTATAAGTATTGAGGTCTCTTTTGGGTAGATTCCCAAAAGCACTATTGCTGGGTCAAATAGTAGTTCCATTTTCATTAATTTGAGGGTCATCCACCAACATATTACATTCCCACCAACAGTGTAAGAGTGTTACTTTCTCACCACACCCATGCCAGCACTTGTTGTTGCCTGTTTTTTGATGTAGGCCATTCTTACTGGTGTAAGGTAGAGATATCTAAAATGTTTCCATGAAAATACTGCAATCCAACCGTGGTCCCATTCCAATTCAGAAAAGATGGAGTAAATCCACTACACAATGACTCTACTATTAAATACAGCTACAAAAACTGGACAGAATGCATGTAATAGTTATGGATTGGAAAAAATAAATAATTACAGGAAATAGGAAAGACCAAAATTCAGAATACCACCAAGTCGGTAGACTAAAGCTGCACATACCTGAATATAAAGAGCAAGCCAAAAACTTTGTTGTTCATGTCCTGTTTTGCTCATGTCCCAGACTGGCAAAATAATAACACACATGTGGAACATGAAAGAAATGCAAAGATTTTCAAGATGAACCTGAAATTGAAACCACATCCCACCAAGTTCACCAACTTTTAGGTTTTTGCCAACTAAAATAAAATTATCAACATAATCCATAGGATTTACATAGAATCTATATTTGTATAGCATATATTTAAAACATCCAGGACATAATCCAAAATTACTCTGCATACAAAGAACAGAAAAATCTCGATTTGCATAGGAAAAGATGCCAGTCTCAAAATAATATGATGCTGCAATTACCTGACAAAAAATTTCAAACAATTATTAGAAAAAGAAGCAATGGTTAATACTCTTGAAATGAAAATGTAAAAGTTTGAGGTAAAAAAAAGTCCAATATAAGGATGAAAACATTGAAAGATAGAATGAAGTTTTCTCAAAAAATTTAAAATGAAGCTACCACATTATCCAGTAATACCACTTTGAGTTAGTAAGAAACTAATTCAAAAAGATACATGCACTGTATGCTAATTACTATAGCCAAACTGTGAAAATTACCTAAATACCCTATGATAGAGGAAAACATAAAGAAAATGTGCTATATATACATAATGGAATACTACCATTTGTGGAAGATAAAGGACAAAAAGCAAATGATCAAGCAAAACCCTTAAACTCTACTTGAGACAAGCAGTGACTAGGCATTTGGTAGCAGATATTAAGTGATATATGCAGGTTACTAAGGTGAGAAACTGTACCCCTGAAAGCTATACAGTGCTATAAACTAAAACTACATCAATAAGAAAAAAAGAATGCATTGAGAATTTTATAACTGAAAAATACAATAACCAAAATAAAAAGTTCACTGGATAGACTCAAAAGAAAAATAGAGATGGCAGAAGGGAAGAAATCAATGCACTCAAAGGAAAAAAAAAATAGAATGTATTCAATCTGACAATTGACAGGGGTAAAAAGAAAAGAATAGAGTGGGGGAGAACAGAAACTAAGAACCCATAAAACAATATCAAAAAATCAAACATTCATGTCATTAAAGTCACCAATGGGGGGGAAATGTAGTTCTAAAATTGTTTGCTGAAATAATGGCTGAAAAATTCTCAAATTTATCAAATACATTAAGCTACAGATTTAAGAGGTATGGTGACCCTAAAAGAATCTATGATCTGATACATTGTTATCAATTTTTTGAAACCTAAAGAAAAAATGTGAATACAGATTAAAAAAGATAAGATGTTAACAGCAAAGGAGCAACAAACCAATTGACTACAAATTTCACATCAGAATCCATGAGACTAGTGACTGGGAAACCATTTTTAAAGTGCTAAAATGTGAAAACTACTAAGCCATATTTCTATAAATGAAAATATCTTTAGAACTGAAAGTGAAATTAAGTCATCTTCAGATAAAAGGGAATTCAGTGAAATAGTTGTCAACAGACTTTTTTTTTAATTACTATTATTCAATCATAAAAAAAGAAGAAAGTCTTGCTATTTGTGACAACATGGATCTACCTTTGAGGCATTATGCTAAGTGTAATAATTCAGACAGTGAATGACAACTACCACATGATCACACTTATATGTGGAATCTGAAATTAGAAAAAAAAGATGAACTAACCAATAAAGAGAATAGCCTGGTGGTTGCCTCAGGCAGGGACTGGGTTTTGGAGTGGAGGGGGAAGGCAGTGAAATATGTGAAGGGGCTCAAGCTCCAGTTATAAAATAAATGAATCCTGGGATATAATGTACAGAATGGTGACTATAATTAACAATAATATATTGAATATTTGAAAATTGCTGAGAATATATTTTAAAAGTTATAGTGACAAGAAAAAAATTTTCAACCTATAGAGTGATGGATGTTATCTAGACATATTGTAGTGATCAATTTATAATGTATACATATATCAAATCACTTCATGACATGTCTAAAATAAAAGTACTATGTCAATTCTATCTCAGTTTTAAGATGTAAAAACAACAAAAATAGTATTGCTGAAGGAAATCCTTCAGACAGAAAGGAAATAACACTAACTAAAAGTAAACTTATCTCACAAGGGATGACAGGGAAACAAGAGAAATGGTAGACTCCTGAGAAAATATAATATTCTTCCCTCTTGAGTTATATAAAATATGTTTGACAGTTAAAAGAAAAAAATTCAATATCACTTGATGGGTTTTCAATGTAAACAGATAAAATATATAACATAAATTTAAATGCAAAAGGAAGAGATCAAAGATTTAGTGTGTATGTTGTAATCCCTAAAGCAATGTATATGTATATACATACATATACATATATTTATATAGAGATCAGACTTATGGTTGCCAGACAGGAGGCATAATATACATATATGTGTGTGCATATGTTTATGTAGATGGGTGGACTGTCAAAAACACAATTCAGTGAATACTGAAAAAAATCAAATGACCCAAAAGGAAGCAGGGAAAAAAGAGGCAGGTAAACAAAAAGAAGAAAAAGAAACAAGCGGAAAGCAATAAAATAGTAGGTCTAAACCAAACATATCAATAATTATATTAAATATCAATATTCTTAGATAAGAGCAAACTTCACTATGGAAAATTGTGTGGATGACCCTGAAACCACTGAAAATGGAGGTCCCATTTGACCCAGCAATCCCACGTCTAGGAATCTACCCAAAGGTGATAAAAACTCTAATTCATAAAGACATCTATACCCAGATGTTTATTGCAGCCTTATTTACAATAGCCAGGATATGAAAACAATGCAAATGCCCCAAAACAGATGAATGGTACAGAAAGTTCTGGTATATGTACACACTGGAATATTATTCATCAGTCAAAAGACAAACTTACATCATTTGTGGCAACATGGATGGAGCTAGAAGGAATCATGAAGGCTGAAATAAGCCAGAAAGAAAAAGAGAAATATTAGACGGCCTCACTTATATAAGCAATAAAGTGATAACAAACAGACAAGAAAAATTTAAGACTAACTTTCAGCAGAATTGAAGCACAGCATGAGAGGGGAGGAGGGAATTGGGGGGTGGAAGAGCATAAAAGATTAAGAAGACAGTTCACAGGTGATAAGGTAGAAGTGGTGGAAGAACCCTGGGATAGATAATGATGTTAAAAAAAAAAAAGACAAGAAATTGTACCCACAAAATATTAAAAAATAAATTAAGGAAGAAAAAAAGAGTTAGCAAACTTTCTGTAAATCAGCTAGACAGTATATGTTTTGGTTTTTCAAAATATATTCTTTGTTGTAATCACTCTACTCTGTCATTGTAGCATGAAGTCAGTCTTTGACAGTATGCAAACACTTAAATATGCCATGTTTGGTCCACAGGTTGTTGTTTGTCAACCTCTTATTTAAATGCATCACATAAAAGATAGGTTACAAGGATAATAAAAATTGTGACCAAATTGTATGTTGTGTACAGGAAGTTAACCTCAGATATAATGATATGGATAAATTAGAAGGAAAAGATGGGAAAAGATCTTTCATACAAACACTAATTTTAAAAAAAATAAGCTGGAGTGGCAATAATAATAACAGATATATTTCAAGGCAAAGAAAACTACCATACACAAAGATGCAAACTTAGTGATAAGTCAGATCTAAGAAGATATAATCATAACTTCCAAATGAATAACAATGGAGCTTTGAAATGCATGCTACAGAAACTGACAGAACTAAGAAAAGAAATAGATAGATCCATAATTAAAGGTGAAGTCTGTATTGGTTATCTTCTGTCTTGCAAAACTCACAAACTTTGAAGAGACAAAACAGTATGCATTAATTGTCTCACAGTTTCTTTGGGTCAGGTCTGAGCACAACTTAGCCTTATTCTCCGACTGAGTCTCAGAGCTGCAATCAAGAGGTTAATACCAGGGCTGGAGTCTTATCTGAAAGCTTAACTAGGGATGTATCTGCTTTTATGTTCCTTCAGGTTGTTGGAAGAATTCATTTCCTTTTATTTGGAAATATGGAAGTCCTAGATTCTTGTTCCCCTGAGTGTTGCCTTTAATGCCCAGAAACTGCTCTCAGTTCCTGACCACAATAGGTTACCAACACAGCTACCACACATTCAAGGCCAGTAAAGAGAGTTTCTAGAGTACATCTGCCAGCAAGATGGGATCTTATGTGTAATAAAATCACAGAAGTAACATTCATCATCTGTGCATCAGATGTAAATCTTAGATCCCACTCATACTCTAGGAGAGGGAATTCTGCAAGAATATGAACATCAAGAGGCAGAAAATACAGGGCATCACTCTAGAATCTGTCCATCATAATTTTCAGTACTCCTTTTTTCAATCAATAAAACCAGTACACAGATAATCATTGAGTATATAGAAGAATTAAACAACAGCAACTGGATCTAAATGATTTAAATAGAACATTCCATTCAATAACAGCAGAATATATGTTCTTCACAAGTACGTAAGACATTCACAAATATAAACTACACTCAGGTCATAAAAATAAATTGTAGCAAATTTTGGAGAATTGAAGTCAAACAAAATATTGTCTGACGGTAACAGAATAAACTAAAACTTTCAGCATTCTAAAGAGGTTTGGGAAATCTTCAAACATTTGAAAATTGAGCAACATGCATCTAAATAATATATAAATTAAAGATGAAGTCTAAGACTGATTAGAAAATATTTTGAACTAAACGAAAATATAGATCCTCATTTTTCAAATTTTGTTAGATACAGCTAAAGTAGGACTGACGGGAAATTTAGGGTCATATGAAAATGGAAGTAACACCTCAAGTCTAGGCAGCCTCCTTAGGAACCTAGAAAAAAAAAAGAGTAAAATAAATCCAAAGCAAGTAGAAGGAAAGAAATAGTAAAACAGAAATTAATAAATCCAAAAAAAAAAACCTCCATAAATTCTTTGAAAATACCCAAAAAGAATGGATGAAACTTTAATAAGAAAAAGAAAAATAGATAAAATAAAAATAACTAAAATAAGGCTTAAAATGGAATATCACTAGTGACACATAAATTTAAAATATCATACAGAATGTTATACATAGTTTTATATATATATATATTTGTCAATAGAAGCAGAACAATGTCTTGGAAACCAAAACTATTTAATTTATCCAAAGTAAAATAGATAACTTGAACAATCCTATAGTCATGAAATTAAATTGATAATTTAAAGTCTCTTAAAAAACATACTCAGGCCAAGTGCTTTCACTAAAAATTCTACTAAATTTTTAAAGATAAATATATATATATATATATATACCAATCTCTTGCAGAGTAAAATTTGACTCCTTTGAAGATCAGCAGTAGTCTGATATTAACAAAAATATAAGAAAACAAATAATAGTTCAGTATCCCTCACAAACATAGTGATAAAATAATGAATTGAGCCCAATTAATTAGATAAAAATAATATACCCATGATCAAGTGGCGATTATCCTAGGAACAAAAGGTTAGTTTACTATTCAAACTTTAACCATTCGGTGTAATATACCATGTCAATGGTCAGGAAAGATATAACTAAGACCAAATCAATTGTGGCTGGAAAAGCATTTGACAAAATTTAATTCTCATTCATAAAAAAATTTCACTGCACAGAGGAATAGAAGTCTAATAAAGGACAGCCACAAAACCTACAACTAATATCATACCGAAATTGAAGAATGTTTTCATGCTAAAATGGAGAACAGGACAAGAATATCAACTCTCTCCATTCTTATTCAAAATTCTTTTGTAATTCTTCACTAAAACATTAAGACAAAGGGAAGAGTATATACAGATTTAAAAGGGAGAAATAAAGCTATTCATATTTATGAACAATCAACATAGACAACTCCATGGGAAAACAGAACAAAACAAAAAAATATATGGTTAGGGTCTATATGTTATACTAGTCAGTGTACTTGGCAAAGTCACAGAATAGAGGACAATTCTTTGTCCATGGGAACAAATCATTTAAAAATATACCATTTATAATAACTCTAAGGAAATCATACACATAAATACATATCTAGTAAGATTTTACAGTGTCTAAAAGCTGAAGACCACAGGTCATTAATGAAAGAAACTAAAGAATACCCTAAATAAATGGAGAGACATTCTATGTTCACAGATTCGAAGTTTGCAATACTATTTACTATTTAAACAATACTATACTATACTATTTACTATTTAAACAAACTAAAACTTTAAAAAATATATAGGAGAAAATCTTCATGATCTGAGCTTTTGCAGAATATTCATATACATGATACCGAAAGCACAGTTCATCTTTTAAAAATGATTGATAATTTGGACTTCATCAAAATTTAAAACTTGTATTCTCTGAAAGACTATTATGAGGATTAAGAAATAAGTCAATGACTAGGAGAATATTTGCAAAGGATGTATCTAATAAAAGACTTATATACTGAACATATAAGGAACTCTCAAAACTAAATAAAACAAACTACCCCAAAAATGGACAGAGCATTTGAACAAACACTTTAGCAAAGATGTTTTTATAGCAAATAAATACATGAAAAGATACTCAATATCATTCATCACTTCTGAAATGCAAATTACAATCAATAAGATACTACTACACACCTACTTAAATAACCACATGCTATTGTTCCTGTTCATCTGACAATAACAACTGCAGACAAGGATCTCTTACTCAGCTATGGGAATGTAAAACAGATAACATTTTGGGAAAATTTTAGCAGTGCTATAAAGGTAAACACACACCAGGCAGACCTGAAAACCCACTCTTCAGCAAAATGATATCTATGTTTACTGTAAAAAAAAAATGTACACTATAACTTTTACATAACCGTGCAAAACTGAAAACAATCCAAAGGTCCCTCAACTAGTGATTGGATAAACAAATTGTGCTACAATAGAAAAGGAGGATATGGAGCTGCAGCAAGGTAGCAGATTTGGAAAGCTGATATGTGCATCAACAACTGTGGAAGAAATCTGAAGACCCTTGGAGAAGCGGAGCAGCTTGAAACACTGGAGAAGAAGCAAAGGGAAGAGGACAGAGAAAGACTAGAATTTGCAGAGTGCCTGCCTCAGTTTTGGAGGGGCAAAGGGACACCATCTTGGACATGTGCCTTTGGGACCTTTGGGATTGAAAATGGTGACTGGGGTAAGATAATTGGCCACTTCTGACATTAAGGACTTTTCATTTTCCTGGTGACTTTTGCCCCTTGTTACCCAATTTCACATTTACATGACATTTTTACAAAGATAAAACTATAGGAATATCAAATTCATTTTTCAAGAACTGGAACATGGGGGGGGGGTCTGTGGGGACAACAGAATTATTCCACATCCTGATTGTGGTTACAAAAATACTGAGAACTGTAAATTTAAACTTTAAACTCTCAGAATTAGAGACTAAAGGTATGAATTTATTTAAATTTTAGAATAGGGGAAGCATACACCTATCTCTGGAATCAAAGGAGGGAAGGATCTGGCACCCTGTGTCAATCTCTTTTCTGTTCCTTTACCAAACATGTGCTGAGCCTCTATGATGTACCAGGCATGTGATTTCCCTGGTTTTGTCATTAACCCTAAAGATGGCACCTCCGGTTAGACCACAAACAGCTGGGGCTCCCCAAATAACACAAGTTTAACAGCTGTTTAGTCTTCCTGGCCTAAAACAACAGTGTCTCATAGCTCAGCTTCTAAGAATGTGTTTGTTTATAACCCACCAGGAGACCAAAGTGAGAGCTCTCCAAAGCAATTTTATCTTCAGTTTTCAGAACAACTTGCAATCCCTTTATAGAGCCAGCATGAGCCTAGGAATGCATACAATCTCAGTAATGGAAAAGCCCAGTGTGCAAGTGAAGCCAAATAACCCAGTAATCCTCACCAAGGATTGCTTTCAGTCAGACCCACCCTGATCCTATTGCCTTCGTTCCTGCTCTCAATAAAAACTCCATAAACATATAAGGCCAGAGTTGGAAAATAAGTCTTTATTTTCTCTGGCCTAGAGTAATTTATACCTAGGGATCTTTCTGCCATCATTTGTCAAGTGAATCCGTTTGTCCAGCAAATTAAATGTAGCTGCCAAAAACGTGAACCTGAGCTGCTATATTCTTGTTACTATAATCAATTCCACTTCTGCCTCCTGAAATCTGATAAACACAACCATCTTCTCCAAGGTTCTCCACTATAAGAACAATTCCCCACACATTCTACATGGCTAATAGATAAACAATAAGTGAATATAAAGATATAAAAATAATAAACTAATAATAATAATAATAATAAATGAACAACTATAAAGTCATTCAAAATTCATATATTAAAATATATTTCTAGTTGGTAACAGAATGTATTTGTTGAATGCTTCTCCCCAGTATAGATAAGACTGAGAAACCAACATGTAAAATCAAATAAACCTAATTTGCAAAGTTGAAAGCTTTCTAGAATTTGAAGACTCACAAAAGTTCACAAGGATAATCAATGCTGCACATCAGCCCAACCAGGTGTTAC
The DNA here is from genome assembly GCA_004024945.1 of Uropsilus gracilis. Taxonomy (NCBI): domain Eukaryota; kingdom Metazoa; phylum Chordata; class Mammalia; order Eulipotyphla; family Talpidae; genus Uropsilus; species Uropsilus gracilis. The sequence continues at coordinate 6,351 of PVHY01024962.1, read as the reverse complement.
TTGGCCTAGTCTTCTTCATCTCTCTCTCTCTTTCTCTCTCTCTCCCCTGATCTCTCTCTCTCTGGTTCTCTCTCTCTTTATCACACATACACATCACACATCACATATCACAAAAATTTTCATATACAACAGTGCAAGCACAGCAATGTTCACTGAACACTGAAGTCTGACAGTTCTTCTCTCACTGGGAAAAAGGGGGTCTACAATCTTGTCTGTTACTCTTTCCTCCTCTTTCAGCCTACCATTTCTTCTCTCCTTTCTCAAGCACATGAAGCAAATTCATCTCACTGTCTTATTTAGAGTAACTCAAAATCTTTTTGTGACTTAGGACCCCTCTATCACCCATGTCCTTAGTGCCATGCCTTCTTTCTCCCACAGTTTCTCAGGTTCTCTCCTCAAGACTGTTCCTCAGGGACTGAGAATCAGATGTTACAGTAACTGCAGGTCCTACACTAGGGCCTGGCCCAGCAAGGTCAGAGAATGCTCTGCTCTAGATCTGTCACCTTACTTTCATTCCAGCAATTCCTCAAAAAAAAAGAGCACAGGTCAAAGTATATCGTAAGTCCAGGTGGGTGCACCTAAAGCTTCATTATCTGCTCACTGCCTAGTACTGGTCTCATTGTCCAGCTACTTTCTGTGCATGTCCTCTCAGGCCTGACTTTCTCTCTGATCATCTAAGTCCTCTAGCCCCCCACCCAAGAGTCCAGAGCCCACCCACGTCCCCCAGTTGACAAAACCCCAGATATCTCTCCTATACCCTTTAACTTCTGTGGTACTCCTTCACCTTCTAGGACCTCTCTGCTCTCTCCTTCCAGCTCTGGTAGCACAGTCAAAGGTTACCATGCTTTAGAACAAGGAACTTCTGTGGGAACTAATAGAAACCTTTCTATTCTTGAATGGTGAGACAAAATTGCAGTCCCTGTGGAGTGAGATAATTGCAGGGTGGCCTGTGAGACTGGAACTATAGGGCAATGAACCCTTTCATGACCTAGGAGCAATTTACATTCATTTTATTAATACCTCAGAAAAAAAACACCCCAGTAGATTTGTTCAATTAAGACACTTTACTGCCATCTGCTGGAAAACTGTAATAAATACACAAATCTACCTAGTGAATGGCACCTCCAGCGTGGAGTTACTGCCCATAGCACATCCTGCACACAGCATCATGGCCCACACTTATTCCAAGCAGGCTCTAGTCACAACACCAGAGACCAGGAGGGCCTGTGCACATGCAGGGCAGCAGCCTGTTGGCACAGTAAAACTGTGCATTCCCTTACCGTGTGACTGAACTCTAAGTTCAAGTTGAAATCAAGAAAAATAACAAGGGGATGAAAGGTAGAGAGTACCTCATAACATATTCTGTCTTTGCACAAACACATGTCTTGGAACAAATAAACTTTAAATAAATCAAAGCTTTAAAACTCCAATGATATTGTACCCTGGAGAGAAGTTAGACCAAGACCCGTGTTCTCTATTTTTGGCTACTTTGACAGCTGAGGCCATTCCAACACTGGGAGTACTGCACTGTCTAGGATGCCAATCCCTAGAAAACAACTTATCTGTGAGTTGTTTAAAATACACTTTACAATACAAGTCCACCCATTCCAAACCCAGACCCCACCATCTCCCCTGGCAGGTTCTCACAGGGGTCTTGTATTTCAGATGCCTGTTCCTATTCCCCTGCCTTCATTTTCCTGCGGTCAGGCATCAAATAATGAAGGACAGTCCCTGTGCCCCAGAACACATTATCACTCCAGCCAGTCAATCCTAAGCCTGCTGACTCCACGCTACCCATTTCTTCCCAGGTCACACTTGCACTCACCCTGTCTCGTGACTGGCCCCAGTACTTGCCAGGTGGCCTGCACTGGCATGACTTGCTTTCTCTTTTTGTGAGGAACAAACTCTCTTCAGTGGCAATCATTTCCTCATCTAGTTGGTCTACTATACGTCAAATTTTCTATTAATACACTATGTCTTAAAGCAGTCTGCAATCAGCATACTAGATAAATACCAGTTTTCAAAAATGCCAGATTTAAGTGTCCTGATGTTGGCTCCTCTCCGAATGCAGCAGGGCCCTGCCCATTGGCCACCTGTACCCAACTGGCCCTGCTAGCTGCCCAGGGTTGCTTGTCTCTCCCTTTACATCTGACTTATCACAACCTGCTCTTATTTCTTCCAAGGCTAATGCTGAACTATCCACTTGGTTTTCATTAGACAAATATTCTAAACTAAATCTCTCATTTAAAAAAGACACCTGCTCTTACTCTGAGTTCTTCCCCTTAGAGGGTGGTAAAATGCATCTAGGGCTCCCAGTTGAGGTGCTAAATCTATCCCACTCCACATACAGTACCCATGTGAGATCAGGCTGGTTAAGGAGAATATGGGATGAACAAAAACTTGGCAGCCAGCCTATCTAGATTTAAATCCCAGATAGTCCCCTCACCAGCAGGGTGATCCTCAGCAAATTTACTAACCTCTCTGTGTGTCATTTTTCTCATTTGGCACAGATGGGGGTGATAATAATAATAAAACCACTTCATAGGATAAATAGGCAATATATGTACAGTGCCAAAAGCAATGTCTGGTATAAAGGGCTACTTAGAGTTATCCAATCTTCTGAATACTTAAATATCCAAATTGTAAAGCAGAAAAAGAAATAAAACCATTCTATTCAGGTGTTGTGAGAAGGAAAAGTCACAAGTCAGATAAAGTACAGGGTCCAGTAAGTACTAGCTATGGTCATTATTAATGCTGCCCACGCAGATGGTATCTCCATCAGAAACCAGCCTGGCCCCTCTCTGAAGACCCCTCAGTTGTTCCAGCATCCTCTCATCTATCTCTGTTTTTGAACAGCTCTTATCACTTCTCATCATCACCACGGTTTTCTTCCTGCATCCCACTGGTCTCCAGTCTCTCCATGTGTCTGTATCCATGACTCTACTTTAGGTTCCCCAAAGCTCATCACAGAAGCTTGTGCATTTCCCAAATCTATGACCATGATCACCTCCATTCTGAAGTAACCATTTGCTGAAGAAAAATGAAGGAATTGATACAAATCTCTGATTTTTCAAAAGGGGGGGAAATATGGAGCATTGAATTTCAGCTAACCCCTGAGGAGTTGCAGGGAAGAAGGGAAAAGCAACCAAGACATCCTACTATTAGATCTCTAGAGTGGAATCTCATACTGCTGACTATGAGAACATTCCAGTGCTTGGTTTTTTGGTCCATCCAACACAATATTTTCTCAGATGATGAATGTGAATGCTCGTGGGTAGGTTCTAGTTTGCCACCATCTTACTATCTTAAATTCATTCATGCTACCTGTCTAACCACTACATTCTTAGAGATCATGACCCCTGACAGTTGCTTAGATAGAGTTCAGAAAACTAATGACTTTGCATCCTGGCCATCTAGTTTTCCACCATACATTCCTAAATATATTTTATCACTATCACTGTCTTTTTCCCCTAGAGGTTCCAAAAATAGTTCTAAGGGAGGTCACAAGAAAGGCTGAGGGGCTTATCTTTCTTGTTTTCCTCATTGCAGGAAGGTACCGTGGCCATGCAGTAAGAGGAGCCTCAACTGCTAAGTCCTGGCAGGTCCTCCCGAAGGCCCCAGGTGAAACTCAGCTCCCTGGCTGGCTCAGCACTCTCAGCTTTGTCAGAGCCAAAGCTGCAGGGGCTGAGAACTGGGGCAGCTTGGTGCTGGCTCGAATTCCACAAGGGATGCCAAACCAGGATCACAAAGGTATTAGCAATTCATCAAATGTAATCACCACAGATTTTATCCATAGGGAATAGATGGAGTTGAGAAGTGTCAGGATAAGTGGATACATTTCTGATTAGAATTTCTCAGCCCTGAGAATAACAGTCAGGAGGGTAAAGGGTTGCAGGAGGGTAAGAGGAGAGAAGGAAGGAAGGAGGGGATGAGGAAGGAAGTCGGGGAGGCAGGCAAGCTGGTAAACAGGCAATAGTTTAGTACCACCTTGATCTCTAAATGGAAGGAACAGATCCCTTGATTCCTGCACTTTCATATCTCTCTCCCATAGGATTGGTTACATCCAGATCTCACAAGGATCTCTATCTTTATTTTTTGTTGTTGTTCTTTAGATCACAACCTCTCTAAGTGTTTTTTTGGGACACCTCCCCCTCCCTCCTCCCTCTGGTGCCCCTTCCATTCTCTCAAGCCCCATTCTTTGTTGTTTACTAGTTGTGTTAAATCCATTAGTCTCTTTCTTTCCTGGTCAGTGTCCTTTTATTCGGTGAGGGACTGTGTTGTTGGAACCAGGCGAGCCTTGCTGGTAGGTTTTCAGTCTTAAGTTTGTCGTGGGCAGCCAGTCTGTATTGTGATATGTCCATGTTTTCTTGCTGCAGGCCATCTTCTCGAATTCCATCTCCATTGCTTTGATGCTTTACCGTATGGCTCTGGTGTTAGATTTGGGGGTCTCGCCCCCAGCCAGTGTTGGTCAAGAAGTTTCTCTGTGAATACAGGCGTCTGTGAATGGCCTTTGAAGATCATCTCCTCAGCCTCAGTTTACAGTTTTGATGTGGGGCTTATTACCCCATCTTTGGTCTTCCTCCCCTCTCCCGTAGTGTGGGAAGGTGTGTTGCTCTCCTTGAAGGCATCTCCAAAATGATGTCCCAGGTCTTCTTGGCCTAGTGAGTGCATAAGTGCATGGTGACATCGTGTCTCCACCATTGTTTCTCTTGTCTCACATGTTGTCCATCTCTTGTCTCTCAATTGTCCATCTGCTATGCCCATCTCAGGCTTATGGGCTGGGTTTTTGCATTATCTCTCACCCGTTCTATGTTGGGGTTTGTGTTGAGCATGTTCTTGATCCTCTGAAGTTTAACTGGAGTGATAGCGGAATGGAAGGGGCTCCTCCCCCTCCCTTCACTCCCCCACTCTGCCCCCCACTCCAGAACCTCCCTGCGCGAGGGCGGGTCCAGATGACTAAGCCTGCGCCCTCCCATGTTCCCTTTGGGCTAGGACAGAGGACAACATATCTCTGCCAATCCGAGCTGCAGATGGCTGCCTTGTGAAGCAGCCATCCGCTGATGGGTGGGGCCACAACCCCCACCCCATCCCCCCTCCGGGGCTCACCTGGCTCAGAGGACTTACCCAGGAACCTTGACCCCCTTTGCTCCCCACTGGCAAGGGAGCCCAATGGCCAGGGACCCGGGCACACAGGCAGCCCTGAGGTGGCTCGCATCTCTATCTTTAATCATTCCCCCAGGTCTTCCCCCCACCTCTACTGGGCCCAATTTTTAGGTGTGGGACCCATAAACTATTTATCATGCTCTCCCTGGGCTATCCAAATGCATAGTCACATTTTGTTGTAGATGCTGACAAATGTGGCATTGGGGACCCTTTAAAAGATAAGAATTCACTAGAGAGTATCAGATAGCCAGGCAAGGCTGACTAAAGACTTGTGTCTAAGGGAATCAATGCCAGTAGAAGAAAGTTTTAGCCTGAATTCCCAAAGGGAGCTAGGAAGTGTTTTATTAAGGGATGTTTCTATCGAAGTAGGGCAGAGGGGAGAATGTCATAGCATGTTCTGGGATGGACCACACTGACACATGCACAGAGGGGTTACATGCCTCCTCATACAGTGCATGTTTCATTAGCAGGCTTCATGTACAAGGTAGCCAGGAGTGTACAAGTTAGCATGCTAATAAGACACAGGTCACTGTGGGTCAGGATTTTTACTAACTGCACATACAGGACCCTCAACCTCCTTTCCTCCAGGAAATTGTAAAACAACCATGAGTCATGACCTATGTCTGATTGACCAAAATACCTTTGGTCAATCTGGCAGGTCATGTTGTTGGAACTAGATGTTGAGCCAGGACCCAACAGTCAGCAATTTAGCCCACCTGTTCAAACAGGACATTGGGTAACTCTCATCCTACTGCTCCTACTGGCTCACAACTTTGTTTCCCTGGGTTGTCTCAGGTTCAGAAATCCTGCACCAGGAAAAAAGCAGAAGTAATAACAAAGACTCCTTTTTCTAGTCTTTCTTTAACAATGAAAAAAAGTAAGAGGCCCTAGAAATTGTATTATGATCTAGTCATAATTCATTGATTGATTCCTTATATTGTGCCTTGTTTTACATTCTACAAAGAGATACAAAGAGATAGAAGATGCAGCTGCTACCCTTGGGAAACTCCCAGGGTATCTGTGTTATCAGAAGACAGGGTAGCAATGCTTTCACTAAAAATCCTTTTACTGGCTTTCTAAACCAGAGAAAAACTTTTACCTTTTAATCTGATGAAAAGGGGCAAAAGCCTTTATTAACCCTTAAACTTCCACATACAACTTACCTTTGTCATTTAGATACCTGCTGCA
>PVHY01024961.1:0-18974 GCA_004024945.1 Uropsilus gracilis | reverse complement strand
GGCCGACGTGCAGAGCCCGGCCCTGCGAGCGTGGCTGGCGGAGCCGCCCCCCCTGTGGGCCCAGCTCTCCCAGCAGCTCCGCTTCAGGCTAGAAGCTGAGCGCCCTTCCCCGGGCTGGAAGCGGGAGGAGTTGGCAGGCCCAGCCCGGGGTGCCCAGATGCACGAGACCAGGAAGGACTCCGAGCGTGCAGGCCAGGGGCGCCGGGGCCCGCACCCCGCGTCTCCAGGCACGTGACCGAGCCGCCACAGGCCCCAAGACTCCGTTCGCAAAACAATGGTCCGGCCTCGAAGGGAGGCCAAGGGTGAGGGAGCTCTGTCTCCAGGCCCCCCAGGTCTGCAGGGTCCCGGAAGCCGCCCCAGGGCAGAGACAGGCCCGGTCACCCCACCAGAGCTGGCCCGCCTCCAGCGCAGCCGCTCAGCAGACCGGCAGGAGACGGCGCCAACCCCGCCCGAGGTCTGTGCCCACAGCTCAGACAGTCAGGCCGCGGGCCCCCACCAGAGCCGGCGCCTGAGCCGCCCCGGCCGGCCTCACCTGAGCAGCTTCGCTTTGCTCTGAAGCGAATCAAGAACCTCAATCTTCTTGTTCATGGCGGCAATTTCCTGCTCCAGGTGCTCCCGGGTGACGTCAACTTGCTGGCACAGGTGCGCAAAGGTCCCGGACAGCTCCCTGGGCGGGGGAGGCGGGTCAGCCCGCTGCGGTCGCGGGGCAGGAGACGCTCTGCGGCTCCACCCAACCAGAGAGGCCCAGCGGCCGGCCCTTCCGTGGCTGCTGGTGGCTCTGCCCCACGTCAGGCCTGGCAGGGTCTTCCCCACGACCACCAGCCCATGCACTCGGGGCAGCTCCCGGAACGGTGCCTGGCAGGGGCACGAGGGACCTGGGCCAGACCCTGGCTCTGCTGCTGTCAGCTGACAGGACAAACAGCCACCCTTCTCGACTCAGGCGCCTCACGCTGACAGGAACCGTCACTGAGAACTAGCGTCTACCTCAGAGGCCCAGAAAGGAGAAAACAGCGAGCGAGCGCGCCCAGCCGAGGCCAGGGGCACGGCAGTACAAGGCAGGCGGCCGGCGCCTGGCTCCCTGCCCTTCCCGCCCCAGACCAGGCGCCTCAGACGAGCTGAGAAGGGGCCGGGGCGCGGAACTTCAAAGCCACGTCCACGAGCCAAGCCCTGCCAGACAAGCTGCAGAAACCCCACCGGTGAGGCCCGCACCTCCCCAGCTGCCCTGCCGTGGGCTCCGGGGCCTGCTCGCAGGTGGCCCTGGAGAAGGGCTCTCCCCATGCCTGGTGCCAACGCGGGCACTGCACAGCTGAAGGTCACGGTCACGACAGCTGCAGGCCAGGGAGGGAGGCAGGTGGGGCTGGCCCCCCCAGGGGGAAGCCAGCACAGACCCTGGGCCCACGGGGCCACTCACTGCTGGACTTGGTGGCTGCAGTTGGAGCCCGTGTAGCTGATGATGAGCTGCAGCTTCTCGCTGGCGTACTCCACGAACTGGCGCTTGAAGGCCCGCTCCTTGGCCTTGGTGGTCCAGGTCAGACGCTCGTAGACGTAGAGGAGGCCATAGAGCCCGAAAGAGAGGGCGATGAGCCGCCAGCCCACCGCCTTCCACACCTGCGGAGACACGGGGTTGGGGAGCTCGCATGGCGCCACCTGTCTGCGTGGCCCCGTCGCTCCGGGAGAGCCCACAGGGCGGCTTCTCCTCTGCGCGTGTCTGGGTGTCTCCTCTGAACCTCACGGCCAGAGGGGCGGCAGCCCCTGCCCCAGTCTGGAACTGTGGTGGCCACAGGACCTAACCTGTGGGCAGCCAGGCCCAGAGACCTCCCAGAGAGAACTGCTGGCGTCTTCCGCGGGGACAGCCACGGGGCCACCTGCGACCAGCGGAACCTGGCGTGGAGAGGCCGCGGCCAGGGCCGCTGGGCGCAGAGCCGGACACAAGGCACGGTGCTGCCCACTGTGTGGGGCATGAGCCCAGCCGTCTCTACACACGCTTCCGCCCCCAGCAGGCAGAACGCTCTCCTCAGGCCGAGCGAGATGCTGCCCGTGACCGCTCCATGGCGCGCCTCAGCTGACGACCTGCCACCAGCTCACGGTGCACCACCCGCAGGCCTCGGGGAGAGGGCCAGGCACAGCCGGTGCAACCCCTGGCACTTCGGTGACAGTCACATCCTGCCACCGCCCACACGGCGAGCGAGCACGCCCTCGCCAAGCATACGGTGCAAGCTGCTGCCGTGTGGCCTGGGTCAGGATGCAGGGAGCGCCCCAGCCATGGAGACAGCACCCTCAGCCTCGGGGGAGCAGGCGGGCAATGCACCGGGAGACGGGGCAGCGAGGGCCCAAGGCCTGCCTTGGCCTCTCTGCCTCAAGTCCCGACCGGTGTTGCGCTCCGCCTCCTCGTCTACAAACGAGAACCTCCCGGCCACGCCCACCTCAGGGCAGTTCCCTGCTCATCACCCGGAACAGGCCCCACAGGGGGAGGACCAGGGCCTGCAGCGCAGATGAAGGCAGAGCCCGGATCCTAGGCGGGCGCCTGCTGCAAGCCCGCCACAGAGCCCCCCCCCCTCGGAAGGTGGGAACAGCGCTACCGGAGGTCGGGTTAGCTGGACGGACGTCAGAGGACCGAGCTGCTCCCCACGAGGTCGCACGCATGGGAAAGGGTTGATGGAAGTAAAGGCCGCCGGGAAGGGCTGGGCGAACGCAGGGGCCCCACTGAACTGGGCGCCTCAGCCTCAACCCCCCACCCCCACCCCCCGGCCCAGAGCTTGTCACTGACCACGCCGCCAACGACGAGAATGCCCATGGATGTCCTGGACGTCAGGGAGGCCAGGCCCGTGACCATGGAGACCATGAGCTCCTCCTGCGTGAGCGAACCCTGTGGCAGCGGGGGCATGCTGGGGTTGGCGGGCGTCAGAGGCAGGGGCCGCGGGACCTGCAGAGAAGCGGAAGTGAGGAGGACGTGGGCAGTCTCAGCCCCGGACCCCTCCGTGGTCTCGGGCCTAGGAGTCCTGAGACCGGACAGAGAGCGCGACTCGATTCCCGAAGTGCAAGCGGGGAGATGAGCTGTGCGTGCAGCCAAGGACGGACACTTCCCAAGAGGCCCGCAGGGCAGGCGCTGGGGGGACGCAGGCCACGCTCACGGCCCAAAGGCCAGCAAGGCCAGACGTGAGCTGCGGGCCGCGCACCCACAGGCCACCATCCGCGGGGCAGAGAAGGGGGCTGCGCAGTCTGAATGTTTTTGTTTTTTTTTGAGACCAGGGCTCGCTATTTCTGCCCGTGGAACCGCAGGCTCTCGTCACCCGGGGCGCCACAGACTCAAGCGATCCTCAGCCTCGGCCTCCCAGGTAGCTGGGATGACAGGCGCGCGCCACCACGCCCAGCTATTTTTTGGAACTAGGTCTCGTTACGGGCCCCAGGCGGGACTCGAACCGCGATCCCCAGCCCCGGCCGCTTCATAGGCTGAAGCTCACAGGCACGAGCCACCGGGCCCAGCCCTGGTGTCTGAGACTTCACGAGCACCAGCGCTGAGCGTAAGGCGGGCTGCTGGCCCGAACCCTGGCCACGGTGCCCGCGCGTGGCACGGAGCCGCACTGCAGGGGGCGGGGGCGGGGCGGGGGCGGGGGCGGGGCGGGGGCGGGGCGGTGCCCCTGGCCACCTGAGGGCGAGAGGGTCCCCTTGCCTGGTCGCTGTAGCCCATCAGGGCGCGGCGGCTGTTCTTGGGGCCCAGGAACCTGTTGACCAGCATGGTCCACCCGAGGGAGAAGTGGAACTCGATGTCCTCCTGGAAGTCGGCGCACAGCTTGTCGCAGTTGAGGTCGTAGCTGAGGGAGAAGCACTGCCGCGGGACCAGCGCGTCCATCTGGCTGCGCACGGCGGCGGGGAGGAGGGGCTTCAGGCCGTCTGGGGGCGGGCAGACGGGGCGGGGACATCAGCTCGGCCCGGCCGCAGCGGCGCCAGCGCAGCAGAGGGGCCCGGCCGGCGGCCGCCCAAGATGCCCTGCCCAGAAGCAGGTCCGGCCGCGGGGCCGCCAGGGGCGGGCGGGCGGGCAGCTCCCCGGGGGCGCGGGCTGAGGCCGCACCTGCCGACACGCCGGCCGCGTGGGGCCAAAGGACGAGTCCCACGTGGCCGGCGAGGCGGCGCACGTGTGCAGAGAAGCGACAGCCCCCAGACCCTGGCGCCGCATGGCTGGTAGGAGCGGCGGGACAGGGCCGTCCCCTCCCTGCCGCCGCCGCCACGGGCAGCCCGGCCCCGCCCCCACCCCGCCCCCGCCCCGCGGCGCTGACCTATCATCTCCTGCTGCATGGTCTGCAGGGAGCTGGTGACGGCCGTGGAGCAGCGGTCGGACATGTTGCGGCCCAGGCCTTCCTCGATGTGGCGGTGCAGTTCCTGCAACCAGAGACGGTGAGGCCGAGCAGCCCGAGCCCGACGAGAGCCCTGGGGGCTGGTGGGCCCACGCCCCCGACCCGGGGGCCGACACCGGCCGGCAGGGGCTGAGCCGCTGTCTGCCCGGGGAGGCCGTGGGGCAGCTGAGGGGCCGGGGAAGGCTGCCGAGAGCACCGCGCCGGCTGACTCACATTTTTGTAGACCTTGAGGACGACGGGGGAGGGGTGGAAATCCATCTGGTACTCGTCCACCAGCACGGAGAGGCGCCGGATCTCCTCGGCCATGGCCGTGGACACCTGCAGCAGGGGAGGGGCGGCGGGCGTCAAGCTGTGGCCCCGGGGGCGTCTCGGGGATCCCCAGGCCCTGCCTGTCCTTCCCCGCCCCCAGCAGCAGCCTGGGTGGATGGGGGGATGTGGGATGTGTGCTCTGGAGGGGGCCCCGGAGACTGGGGGGTGGAACACTCGTCCCAGATGAGGCGGCCGCCGAGGGGGACCTCGCCCGGCTCACATGCAGATGACAGCTGGGGCAGCTCTCCGGCCTGGCTGAGGAGGCCTCAGACGCAGTCCACTTTTCCACCCTGCGGCCCCCTGGCCTTGCCTCTGTGCCCACCTCCGCCCAGTCCTCACCTGCCTCTCGACCTCCTCCGTGATCTGCTTGATCCGCAGCTTGTAGTCCTGCGCCAGGAGCTCCAGCTGCTTGTCGATGAACCGCAGCCGCTCCTGTCGCTCCTCCCGCATCTCCAGGCAGTAAACCCTGCAAGGAGGCGCTGGTTGGGGACACGGCCTCTCGCCGCACACACCCGCTGCGACCGCGGTTGCCGGGAGGCGCGGGCCACAGCACTGCCACGGGAGCTGGGAGCAAAGGGCACTTAGCAGCCCCCATGCCACCCCTCGGCATCGGCATTTCCTTTAATTTTTTTTTTTTGAGACTAGGTCTCGCTGTTTTTGCCTGTGGAACCGCAGACTCATGTTGCCTGGGGTACCACGGACTCAAGCCATCCCCAGCCTCAGCTTCCCAGGTAGCTGGGATTACAGGTGTGTGCCACCACGCCCAGCTATATTTTTGGAACTAGGTCTCGTTACGGGCCCCAGGCAGGACTCGAACCGCGATCCCTAGCCCTGGCCGCTTCACAGGCTGAAGCCTACAGGCACGAGCCACCGTGCCCGGCTCATTTCCTCTAGTTTTCAAAATAACAACGCGAACACCGAGCGCCGAACATGGAGTGCCGGCTCCGTGAGGTGGAAACAAGGTCTCACTGATCCTGCCTGCATTTCCAGAGAGTCGGGTGTTTCTCTATCTAACACGCCCTGCCGCAGGCTCTGAGAAGGGCCCTGGGCTGGGACCTCAAACGCCGTTGCTGGGGCTGCGACCAGGAAGCAGATGCCCACCGCCCTCCTTGGCAGGCGGCTGCGCAGGGGCCGAGCGTGGTCAGCTGGGGGCCCGGGGACTCATCTGGGCCAGGCTCCGAGTCAGGCCAGTGCCCCGGAGGAGCTGGTACCGCCCAGCGCCACCCTCACCGCTGCTCCTGGGCGGCAATGTGCAGCGAGTCCATGATGAGGCGGACCGCCTCGGCGATCTGCTTGGCGCGGACCGTGTGCTGCTCGAACTTGGTCTTCACTGCAGACTGGGAGATGCACTCCTGCAGAGACAAGAGGCGTGGGGCGGAGGCCACAGAGGTCTCCGGGCGGGGCTCTGGCTTTCGCTGCCAAGGACACGCAGGTGTGCAGGGCAGGCAGCACCAGCCGTTCCCAGAAGCCACCACTCACCTCAAACCTCCTCTCAAAATTCTGAAACTCGAACATCCTCACTTGGAAGCCCTCGGCAAGAGCGCCCCCTAGGAGAGGCGCACCTCGTCAGTCTGGACACAGCTCAGCAGCCAAAAATGGTGACAATATCCCCAGGGCCAACAGGTCCTGGGGAGCCAAGTCCCCCCTTAGGGCTCACACACCACCGGGTTCCCAGAACGGCCACTCCCTGGCTGACTCAGCCGTAGGTCAGGTGACTCAACCCCAGGGGAGGGGAGGAGAAGTGAGCGCCCAGTCACCTCCTTCAGGCATGCCCTGGGCCTTCTGGATCCTGGCGTTGAGCACCTCCTTGGCAGACACGAAGAAGATGCGGTCTCCAGCCTGGCCTCGATCCACCACGCCCAGCTCGTCCACCAAGAAGCTGGTACAACGCTCCATGTGCTGCCGCCGGACCTGCACCCCAAGCAGAGGGCTGCGTGTGACCAGGGGCGTGAGGGGCCCGAGCACCTCCTTTCTGAAGAGCAGGCGATGCGCATGTGGTGCAGCACCCACCACGGAGAACCGTGTCCCGCCACCTGTTCAGCTCCCGAGCACCCCAGGACTGAAGTCACAGGGGCGTCACGGGGGCACAGGCTGGAGGCCTGCTGCACATACTAGCTGAGCCGCCTGGCCATGCCCAGAACTGCCTCCTGCTAGAGTCCACACAGCGCCTCATGCTGGTGCCTGAGGGAAAGGCACCTGGGCGCATGCCCTCCACAGGGGCTCTAGGCCCTGCAAGCCAAGGCTCCAGGCTGGGGGTCTGGGTCACACTGGGGAGTCCTTGCCAGCCTGAGGCCCCCTGCACCACCCCAGCAAGCTTAAAGATGCCAACAGCCAGCTGCGGCTGTGTCCTGCCGGCACCTCCCTCCAGGGCCATCCGTCTACAGCTCCACCCTGCTCAGAGGCGCGGAGTCACCTCTCCAGAAGGCTGAGGGCAACTGCCCACGCCCCAGTCTAGCCCACTTGCCGCATGCGCTGTGGCCCACCCTCACCGCCTGTTACTCTTCTGCCCTTCCCTCTCATGCGGCCAGAGAGTCGCTCATCACCCCCCTCTGCAGCTCCCCCGGTCTCTCCCTGAGGCTGAGCTAGTCCACGAGCCATTCGTTAGGAGCCGCTGGCCCTGGCAACTGTGGCAGGAGCTTTCAGACCTGGGTGCAAGCTCTTGCAGAGCAAAGATCTGGGAGAACAACTGGGGGGAGGTGGTTCTAAAGAGTCTTTTAAGCCACCTGGGGACACCACGGGGACCCCAGGAACAGGGAGGACGCTGTCCAGGGAAGGCGACATGCCCTGAAGAGAGGCGGCCCCGGGGGAGTGCGGGGGGCACATGCCAGCACCCAGGAAGCACCCACCTCCTCCATGTACTCGGGCTCCGAGGCGGACGCGTCCCAGCGGTTGTTCAGGATGAAGATGTTGGGGCGGGACAGGCGCTCGCTCACCTTGTGGAAGAACTGCTTTTCCTGTTCAGGGGCAAGACCACAGTGGAGACGGGGTCCCGCCTGCCTCAGCCCCGGGGGGGGGGGGCGGAGCAGGGCGAGGGGGGTTACCGTCTGCATGAGGGTGGACTCCGAGTTGGCCACCAGCACGAACACGTCAGCATCCAGGCAAAACTTGTCAATCCAGCTGTCCAGCTCGGTGGTGACATCGATGCCGGGGCTAGGGGCGACAGGGCAAACGTGCCATGGGCTCACACAGGCTGGCTCTCGCCTTCGCGGCGGGCGGACCCGAGGTGGCCAGGCAACGGTGGGGGAACTTCCCAGACAGCGGCGACAGACAAACCCAGGGGGCTGCACTCTCCACGTCACAGGCTTCCCACTGCCGCGGAAACACCTTTTTGCCACATTTATGGATCACGTTCACAAACACCTACTGGCCACTTCACTTTGAAAGCTGGAACTAGGGGCCAGTGTTGTGTGTCTGCGAGTCCAGTGGAGACGCAAAGTCCAGCTTCCTGGAATCACCCCCGTCCACAAGGCCGGGGCTAAACCCACCCTCGAGAAGGGAGCTACAAGCTGCCGCACCACTCCGGCCCCTCCAGCACACACGCCAAGGCTGGGCTGAGGCTGAGAACTCCCCAACACTCGGTGCACTCCTATCCCTCCACGCAGCATCACAGGAGCATCTTCCTGCCAGCCGCAAGGGTGAGCAGGCCGAGGAAACCCCAGCCACAGGTGGCGCCGCTCAAGCCAGGGTGAGGCGGCAGCATTTTGGGGGGTGACCACGGGCCCAGGCGTGCTGGCCGGACTGTCCAGACCTGGAAGCCCGGCTCCCCCGTGCAGACCTGCCCCGGGGGCCGCCCCTCACCTGTCCATCAGCACGAGGTCATCCTTCAGCAGCGGGCACTTGGAGTTGGGCCACATCACGCTGACCAGGCTGCCGGCGTGCAGCTGCTCGTCCTGGTGCAGCGCATGCGCCAGCTGGTTCACAGTCTGGAGTGGACGGGGAGAGGAGGCTGAGGCCCAGGGTCCGGAGCCCGCCACCCCAGCACTGCCTTCCCGCTCATGTCTCTCAAGAGGAGCTGGGTGCAGCTGCGAGCACCTGCTGCCTTCGCCCCCCCTTTTGGGCATGCGTCCCGACGCCGCCTGCAGCTCGGCTTGGTCTGCGCTCATCTCAGGAGCCAAGAGGCACCTCCGGCCCAGACCAGAACGTAACCGGCTCCCAGAGCAGCAGACGTGGAGTCCAGCTCTGCAGGGGTGGGCTCCCTGGAGAGCCCGACGACGGGCACATGCCTGCACCGAGCCAGGGCAGAGCTGGACCCCGACGCCTAGAGCCCAGGCCCCAGGCCAGAAGAGGGTCCCCGGGTCCCCACGTCCCCGCGTCCCCCTCCAGGCACTGCCCTCTCCCGCAGGCCCGGCCTCACCTTGACGCTGCGCTTCTCCTCCGAGCCGTCGGTGAGCAGGAAGGCCTCGTGGCCGTCGGTGCCTTCCACCCGCAGGAAGCAGTTGGTGGTGTGGCCGATGCCGGAGGGCAGGACCTTGTCCCAGAGCATGGCGTTGATGACTGTGCTCTTCCCGTTGCTCGTCCTGCGGGCACACGCGGCTCAGCGGGCACCAGCCGAGCCCGGCTTCCCGTGGCGCCCCGGGCCGGAAGAACAGGCCGGCTCTCGGCAGCGACCAGGACCCAGGCAGCGCGGACACCGTGTTCATGAAGGAGGACGGACACACGGCTCTGGCCAGGCCATCGCGGCCACCCAGGCTGCACGCGGCCCGGGCACGCACACACCCACCGTCTCAGCGAGCGCAGCCACCATGCCTGCCGTGGAGGCTGTTCTGCTGCTCCGAGGGGCCCAGCAGGCCCCTCCTCGCACACGAAGCCCGCCCTGGCAGTCTGGGGGTGATGGCCACAATCGCCATTGCAACAGTGTCCCCACTGTCACACCCTCCCCTGCGGGCTGGTCTCAAGAACAGCTCTCCTCCGCGGCTCTGCTCGGCTGCCACTCCCAAGCTGGGGCTGCAGCCGAGGTGGAGAGGAAGCAGCGGGGAGCCCGAAGAAGCTGAGGCCACCCCTGAGGCCGGGTGACCAGGGTTGGGACCTGAGGCGCAGCACCTGTCCTCAGGGGACAGCCAGGCACACGGCGCCCAACCTGTCTGGACCGCACATCCCTCCACAGCTGTGACTTCTAAGTGCCAGGTGCCTCTCTCATTCCTAAGGGGTCCCTTGGGCGCAACCCGAGTGGAAGCCGAAGAGGTGACTCAGGCGGGGCCCCAGACAGCCCTGGGTTGGGACTGGTCAGGAGAAAGGCCGGTCACCAGATGACTGGAACTTTCAGCGGAAAGGGGGGGCGTGGCTGGAGATGAAGCGCCTATAAAACGCTGGACCACTGAGGTCTGATGCGGCCTGGGGTTGATGAAGGCATCATGTGACAGAGGGGTGGCACCTCAGTTCCATGGGACAGCCGCTCCTGTGCTCAGGACCCCACCGACCTGACCCTCTTTGTCTGACTCATCATCTGCATCCTTTATAACATCCTTCAAAACAAACCAGCACACGAAAGGAGCTATTTCCCCAGCTCCGCGAGTCATTCCAGGGGTTAACTGAGCCTGAGGTGGGGGTAGAACCCCCACTTCCCAGCCAGGTCAGAGCGCAAGGCAGTGGGCGTAGGGCAGCCTTCCAGAGCTGAGCCCCTCCCCCGAGGGGTCTGCAGCTGCCTCTAGGTAGACAGCGCAGGATGGAGTTAAATTTGGGGACAAATTAAACGCACAGATGGTGTCTGCCAGGAACTGTCTGGTGGTGTGGCACACAGTCCAGGGTGCCTGCTGCACCCCAAGTGAAACAAGAAGATCTGAGGGCTGGGACCGGAGAGGTCTTAGCAGGACAGGCAGGGGAAAGACTTAGGCCGCTGGAGCTGGCAACTGTGTCCTAGTGCAAACACCAAGCGCACAGGCCGCTGAGTCTGAGCAGACGGAACAGACCGGAGCAGGACAAAAAGCTTCTTTCAGCACAGGACACGCTCAGCAGACTCAAGGGCACCCAGAGGGCCAGGCATGAGCTACAAAGCACAGGTCTGATAAGGGGTGAACATCCGGGACACGGGAGCCCTCCCACAAGTCAGGAACACAGGAAAACAAGACACCAAGAGCCGACGCGCATGGCGGATGCTCAGCTCCGCTTGTCACGAGGGACCTAGACGCAAACCCAGGGAGACGCCACTGCGCCTGCAAGATGGGCGACGACCCAGGCGCAGACAGCACCCACCGCAGGAAGACAGACAAGGGATCACCATGTGAGCCAGTAAACGCTGGTCCGGCTAGTGCCCAAAGCACCGAAAGCGGGGTGTGGACCAGCTCCTGCCGCACGCAGCGCACAGCGAGCGCTACTGGCCAGACAACAGCCAAAGGCAACGCAAATGCCACGTGGGCAAAGGGGCAAACACAGACGTGGTCTCAAGCACACTGGAGAGCTCCCCCGCCTCCAACCGGAGGCAGTTCTGACAGCCACCACCACAGGGCCCTGGGGACGTTCTCCTCGGACACATACAGCACAGTCACTCCCACGCGGCGTCTGCAGTCACGTGCACAGACGGAAACTAGGATGCTGGCTGCCAGGGGCAGCTGCCCTCTGGGGACCTGCTCCAGCGTGGCCAGATGAGAAGCCCTAGAGACGGCCGGGACCCGACAATGTGGACACACACACCCTGATGAGCAGGGGCACCAGTCAAGAGGGTCAGTGTCCTGCTGAGCGTATATTACAATTAGAAAGACTCGGCACACAGGCCGGCTATGTCTTCGGGAAACCTGGGCAACTCCAAGGTGTGGCAGCTGCGCGGCAACCGTGACCGGGTAGGGCCAGCCAGCCAGTGAGGAAGGCGGCGTGGGGGTCTCCAGACTCACCGGCCGAAAAAGGCCACTTTCATGTGCCGCCGGGCCAGCACCTCGCTGATGCCCCGCACTTTGGAGAGGTAGCCTTTGACATCCAGGACCTGCTCCTCCGTTGTGACCGGGTCCAGCTCTGCATTCCTGTAGGTGTCTGGAGGCAAGAGAGGAAGCAGGTCACCACGTGGCCAAGGGCACAGGCCACAGCTAGGCAGACCGCAGATGCGTCGCTAATAAGCCACCTAGATTATCTGCTAGAGCAGCTCAATGAACTGAGATTATCACAACCCACGAGGTGGACAGGCCCCGAGCCCAAGAACACAAAGCATCCAGGCCGTGAGTGCAGAGTAGCAGCTGCCTGCAAACATGCCCGCGGCCAGGGCCGAGACAGGGAGGAAGCGAAGTCAGTGGGCCTCCCCACACCCAGCGGCCCACCAGAAGCAGCAGCAGCAGCTCTCCTTCTGTGCTGAGCAGGTGGGCACAGCCCTCAAGTGGACAGCAGAGAGCTGGCTCTTGGTCACATGACTACATTAAAAGAAACAGCCAGCGGGATGACAAGCTCTCCCTCCCTGTCCTTTCGAGGATAGTCCCAGACAGTGACCGTGCCCTCCCCGAGGCAGGGCAATCCCAAGCTGCTCCTGATGACCTCTGCCCTTCCTTCCCCACCCTTGCCTGGAGCAGGGAGGCCTCCTCCTGCATTCATAAGGGAATCAAAACCGCCACCCTGCCTGCGGGCGCACACCACCTTCACAAGGCACCCGCTGTGCCAGCACCACCCAAGCAACGGGGCACCACTGAGGGCAGGTCTGCGCTCTGGGGGGGGGACACGGGCCCAGTCTGCCCACCCCTGCAAGCCAGGGCCGGGCTGGCCAGAGCAGCGAGCTGGTCAGTATACGCAGGCAGTGAACTAGAAGGAAGTCAACGCCAGCTCTGGAAGGCCAGGACGTGGGCTTTTAAATGCAACATGGTGAGCCCCTGGCCCTGCCGTCAGCAGCACAGTGCCTGGGGCAGGGCACAGACTGTCCTCTCTTGCTAAGCCTGTTGGGCTGCTGTGACAAAAGACGACAGACGGAGAGCTTAGACGCACCAACAGGCCTCCGCCCACAGCTATGGGGGCCGCAAGTCTGAGGCCAGGGTGCCAGCCTGGCGGGGTGAGGGTCAGTTCCATGTGGCAGACCTTCCCTTGTCTCCTCATGGGCAGAGGAGAGCTGGGGAGCTGAAGGGGCTCTGTCTTGTCAAAGGTACTGCCTCTCACGAGGGCTCCATCCTCATGACGTAAGCTAAGTGCCTCCCAGAGACCCCCGCCCCCCAAAAACCCACCACAGTTACTAAGGGGGCACACATACTCAGAACAGCCCTGGACAAACTCTCCCTTTAAAGGACGTACATGATACCCAGAAGCCAAGCAGTGCTAGTGGGAGGAAGTGGCCCTGGGGCCACTTCAGGGGACGTGAACTCGAAATCTCTCTTGCCCTTACCCAAGCCCTTCTTTTACACGTAAGGAACCAGGTGCCCGTAAGACTCAGCTTCTGGGTCTCATGGCCACCTCCAGACAGCATTCCGGAGGGGGCCTGAGAAAGCCAGACCTGGAGCCGGCACTGAGATGGGGAGGGGCCGGGGCCGGCCCCCTTGGTGACAGGACAGGGACGAGAGGCGGCTCGAATTAGCAACTAGTGGCAGAGGTGCGGGTGACGCAAGTCTCCTATTCCTAGTCCTGGCGCCAATCTAAAAATAGCAGAGAGAACACCCTGGTCAGGGGGCGACCCACCCCTAGCCGGGCCTGGTGCCAACGGCGGCTGAGACAGACACCTGGGCTCTGAGTCAGAGGCACCTGGGAAAAACCCAGCTCAGTCCACTCCAAGGTGTCACTCTCGAAACCTCAGGTGCCCCGACTTATAGATGGGAGAGAGCCGCCAGGTCTCCTGAGCGAACAGAACAGAACACGTGGGCTTCTCCAGAGACAGGTTTGTGCTTCGTGCGCCCAACCACCCTGCAGCCCCAGGCCACGGGATCCTGGGGGCATGGCTGGACCTCCCGCCCCAAAAGCCGTACCTAAGTGTCCAAGCTGAGAGGAACAGGCCCGGCCCTGCAGGCTGCCCGGCTCACCTTCCAGGAAGGCGGCGCTCTCCTGAATGTAGGCCCCCAGCTGCTCAAAGATGCCATTGATCTTCTTCTTGGCGGTGACAAAGTGCTTGAGCGGGGAAGCGTTCACCTCGGCCATGTGTCTCTTATCCTTCTTGACCGCGACAATGGAGTTGCATCGAGAGAAGAGCAGGGACATCGCGCTGCAAGAGAAGACATGGGAGTGAGCCCGGGGCACCCAGCTGGGGATCTCCGTGAGGGGAGCAGCAGGGTGCGGCGGGGGTCTGGGGCCAGCTGAGGGTCCACCAAGAACACAGGGCCTTGAGCCAGGGCAGGGTCAAGAGGTAAGAACCAGCAGGAAGGAACGGTGCAGAAAGCGGACCCGTCCCATCACACAGTGCAGTCATTTGGGTGCCTGAGCAGGGCCCTCAGCCTGGGCCTGGCGCTGGCTGTCTCCCGCCTGCTGAGCAGTGACAGGCCCTGCCTTTGTACTACATGACAGGAGGAAGCACAGGTCACACACAGAGACTCTAAGGCAGAAAAAGGTGTCAGAAACCCCGTCCTTCCTGCACGTCACCCACCTGAGGAAAAGCACTGAAAGTGAAAGCAAAGAGACACTCAAGGTCAGCTGACTCCCCCCGACCCCCCCAACAGCCAGGTCCCACAAGCCCTGAATTCCTAATAGGTTTTGATTTCTGTTCTGGGGGGAAAGGTAAGTGATGCAGGCAATCCTCGAGCAGGAGAGCCACATCTAGCTCACTTGAAAGCACGCACTGGTCTCTCAGTGTAAACCTGAGTCCCTCAGAACATCTGGAAGCTAAAGGGGAAAACGCCACAAGGCCGCCATCTGAGAGCAGCACTGGCCATGTTCACTCGGCGCCAGCTCTGCTCTCAGTCGGTGGCCCTCTTACTGTCCCCGCTCACTTATCTTTGCAGCCGGTGCGCCTCACAGAGAGAACGCAACGGGGACCATGAGCCATGACTCACAGTCCTGGCGATCTCTGGTCAAAGGCCAGAGGACAGACCAGAGAAGGTGCCACCCAGATGTGGCTGCAAATCCCTGGTCCCCAAGATGGACTGCTTCTCTGTCCCACTCTGGACAGAAATGCTTCCTTGGCAGGGCTCTGAGATCCTGGGAAGCCGAGAAAGCTCCCCAAGGATGAGGAGGGGGATGCAGTGCGCACTGCTATGCGCCTGGCTCCACCCTCTCTAGTACCCAGCAGAGCCTACTCCCCCGACAGCCGCCCTAGCCACAGCCCCTCCTTCCAAGCTCCTCAGGACCCAGCAATCGCACTACCTGGGCGAGGAAAAGGCGCGGCTCATGTGTGAGCACATGCCAGAAACCTTGAGTGGGAGCTGGGTGAGTTTCTCCGGAGGAGAAAGAACATCTGGAAAAAGTGCCTAATTACTGACATCCGGCCCTTAGGAACTGACCATGCCAAAGAGTGGACAGCAAAGATATCCACAGGGAACTGGGAACCCCCATGTTTTGCCTAAACCTACAATGATTTTGGGAAGTTAAGGATTTCTGGGGAGAAATCCTTTTCCGCTTCCTCCTCCGCAAAACGCCACAACAGAGAGGAGGCCATGCTTTGACAAGGGCTAAACCAAGCAGACATCTGAGTGGGAACTGGGAAGACAGTACCACTCCGAAGTTGCTCCAAAGCCGCAATGGAGAGTACACAGAAGTACGGTCCAGCAGGGGAGATTTTTAGAGGAAACGGGATCCATGCAGCTAACGAGGGAGCCAGCGCCAGGAGAATGGGCTGGGGTGGGAGAAACAGCCCCGCAAGGAGGGCCTGGAATCAGAGCTGGGCTCAAAGCACGACCGTGCGACTGCAGCTGTATACACCGCGCACTTGATTTCACTTCAGAGCCTAAAAAATGACCCGCAGGCCAGCGGCAGCGTGCCCAGCACACAGCCCAAGCAGCAAGGCGATATGATGGGCAGGAAGCAGCAACCACCTCAAGCTGTCCAGGACACCCCGCCCTCAGTCCTCAGGGGAGGGCAGAGGCACTGGCAGCAGCATACCCACGGACCTGCCCCTCCCCCCACTCCCCCCCCCCCGCAGGATAAGAAGGCTGTGGGGGGAGGGTGAGCAGCAGCACCCAGGGCCAGAGCCAGAAGGGACCTGCCCGCAGGCAGCGCATTTCAGAGCAGCTGGGCTGTGGAAGCAGATGGTCACTGCAGCCCAGAGGATATGAAATCAAGTCAGTGCCCGGTGAGCCCAAGATTCAAGGGCATGCGCAGCAGCAAACCTGAGTGGCGCAAAGTGACCAGGTGTGCAGGAGTCCAGCGGCCCAGGAGGCCACCTGCTGTTAACACCCCCTAGCCTGCAGCACCTGCCCCCACCTCGTCCTTCTCGAGGGAGCTCCAGCCCCACCAGCCCCTCCAAACGGTGTCAGGTCTCACTGGTTGTCCCCAAGTCAAGCTGGCTGTCTGTGCTGCACCTGCTGCTTCTAGTCTGGAACCCGCTTTCCTTTCTCACCTGCTTGGCATATTCCTATTATCCTTGCAGAACCAGCTGCAGTCACCCCTCCACGCGGTCTTCCCTGATGTCTCTCCAGAGCATAAGCAACCTTAGCAAACGTAGTGTTCTGTCACTGTCTCGCCACCTAGAGAGCCAGAGGCTGACAGCGCAGTGACCTGTTTCCATCCCAACGTTCCTCCTCCACAGCCGTGAAAAACACGGTCTGGGTGACAACCCGAGGGAGACGCCCACCTTACCCTTTGGCGGACGCCCTGGAATACACAAAACTAATTTTTTCTTACAAAACGACCTCCCCCTAAGCATCAATTTCTTAGTGCTTCAGAGATCAGTGAGTCGAGAGCTGGACAAACCTTCCAGAGTCCAGAAAACTGGAAAATATATATATATGTAGACAAAGGGACTAATTTGCAAATCAAATAAGCAAGCCAAGACACGAGAGTACCCATTACTGTGGGGTTTTGCCTGCTGGCTTCCGACTCTTCACAGTGGGGAAGGCCACCGGGTTCCTGCCACTCCTCTGGAAGGCACTGATAGTGCCCTCCCCCCCCACGGGAGGGCTCACTACAGGCCTGGTAGACAGCAGGGCAGTCCCCCAGCGAGCTGGGCCAGAGTCCAGCTCCAACCCAGCTACACGCCAGGGGGCACGCTTCAAGCTGCCCTGACTGCCGCAGCGCTCTGGAGGTTACAGATTCAGTCACAGCAGCACTGCCCCAAGTGTGGGCCACAGGCTCGAGCACCCGCGTATTCCCAGCAACAAGGGCTCCAGAGCTTGTAAAACACCGTCTTCAACACCCTACACCTGAGCACAGTAAATGCTTTGGGAAGGAAGACCTGTTACAAAGACACTGCTTAACTGTATTTTTTTTTTGAGACTAGGTCTTACACTATGTCGCCCAGGGTAGTCCCGATCACGTAGACTCAAGTGATCCCCAGCCCCAGCCTGCCAGGTAGCGGTAGCTAGGAATACAGGTGTGCGCCTGGCTGCTTTCTCAAGACCAGGTCGCGCTATGTTGCCTGGGGTAGCCTCGAACCTATGAACACAAACGATCCCTGGCCACTTTGCCTCCCAGTGCTTGGATTAGAGACACACGCCACCATACCTGGCTAGTTTAACTGTATTGAAAGCAGCATTTCGTAAATTTATCTGGTGACACTCTTCTTCAGTTTGTCAAGAGATACTAACACCTGGACCAAACCCAACTCTAAACTGAAACAGCTATTAATCAGCACTCACTAGTTATCAAAAACTGCCCCAGCCCAGGCAATTAGTTGAGTATTAGCTGCTTAAGGTGTAAGGATACTGTTTAGCAGTAGCAAAATTCACTGCATGGTGTGTTTGGATCCCAAGCACAGACCCTGAATCCACACCACCTCCTTACCCAGTTTTAGGTACAGCAACTCCTAGCAGGGAAAATAAAATGGATCCGCGGATCGTCTGCTGGCACAACTGGACCAGAGGAGAAGCTGAGAAATTGAAACAAAAGAGCAGACAGGATAAAGGGAGGAAAGCAGACGCTTAGAGGAACTGTGATAAGGAGTCACCACTGCTGGACAGAGGGGGGGAGGGGAGAGTCAACACAGCGAGAACAAACAAGGAAAATAGAGACCAAATGTTCAGAGAACCCAGGAGATCCCGCCATTTTCCAAACCGACAACCTTTACACAGGATGCAGTGGAGAAGTCCTCCACAGAAAGTAGAAAGGAGATACGGTAAAGTTTTCAGCATAGGTAGGAAAATCCTCTGGCTCTGTGCAAAGATGACCATCCAGAGACTTGCCACAGGATGACCAGCAGAGCCCAGGCCTTCCACTCTACCCAGATCCATGGTGCCAGAGCGCACAGCCACGACTTACTTTTTAGTTGCTGA
This sequence comes from Uropsilus gracilis, assembly GCA_004024945.1. Classification (NCBI taxonomy): domain Eukaryota; kingdom Metazoa; phylum Chordata; class Mammalia; order Eulipotyphla; family Talpidae; genus Uropsilus; species Uropsilus gracilis. The sequence continues at coordinate 1,066 of PVHY01024961.1, read as the reverse complement.
GAGATCTCACAGGGTGGGCATCATGAACATGGCTGGAGTCAAAAAGATGGAAAGAATTTGAGTTCTCCTCTGTCCTGGCTCAAGTTGAGGTTGGCTACTGATTGTGCTGACGCCACCACTTCCAACTTATTAGAAAGGAAAAGGTATATGTCAACAGGAAGCAAAATAAATAATAATAAATAAACAAAGCTGGTGTGCAAAACATATCTAAGCACGTTTAAAGCAAAACAAACAAACTTAGTCATTGAGGCACCGCAAAGGTATGTGAGGAAGTGCTCTGAGGAAAAACACAGGTGTGGGGCCAATCTGGGGTATGCACAGACATGTGTTCAGCCATGAGGGAAAGCAGGGGTCCCGGTAAAAATACCTCCGAGGGGTGAGAGGAGAGGTGTGAGCAGAACCAAGGCAAGGAACTTGTTGAAAGCCTGTGTGTATGGAAAATGCTGAGAAATCCATTACTTGCCAATTCCATGGGGCAACAGAGGCTTGGAAAGGCTTAAAACGTTTATAGTTAAGTGACCAGGCTGGGAACTGAAAATACCCATCTCCCCTAACTCCAAAGCTCACTTGCTTTCAATTAAGTGGAGCTGTCCTACTCCATCCTTAGAGGTGGAAAGAATGATAATCGGAGCCCCTTCCGGGAGGAAGGCAAGAGAGAAATACGGCAGAGAAGGATTACAGGAGAGAGGGATGGGCAATGTTGGCTTCATACATCTGAAGCGCTGACCAGTTGTTCTTTTCGGTGTGCACTGGGCTTCGGACGTCGGGAAGGATAACAAACAGTCCCAGGCCTGAAGGGCCCTCCAGCCCAGTGAAAACTCATACAAATAAAGAGACAGGAGGGGAGTGCAAGGAAGTATCCCAGGTGGAGAATGTGGGAGGCTATGATGTGTGGACTAAATGCTGATACTTGTAGAGGACTGGATGAGAAATGGGGCGGGTGGGGGCGACAGGAAATATCCTGGGACCTCGCCCTCCGGCCCCCGACCCCCGGTCCCCGACCCCTGGGCCCGGGTCCCCGGTCCCCGAACCCCGACCCCTGGGCTCGGGCCCCCGGCCCCCGACC
>PVHY01024960.1:0-18957 GCA_004024945.1 Uropsilus gracilis | reverse complement strand
CTCGGTGGCCAACATGGCCAAGCTCACATGGCTCACATCTTTACAAGATGGCCGATTCCCATCTCTCCCCCACTGAACCTCTCTCTCTATCCAGTCTCCATATTCGAATCTGCATCGAATCCTTCTCTTTGTTTGCACACCCTTTATATACCCTGATTTCCCGCCTTCCAGGAAATCTGTTTCACCTTGACTATTTCACCTCTTTCTTCCCCCTGCATTCCCCTGAAGGGAAATTCCAGCTAAGATCATTCCCCCATTTTAACATTACCTGTCCTTGAAATCTGCAATCTTAAACAAGAGGGGGGGGCACACCCTATCATCTCCAAAATGAAGTCCCGGGTCTTTTTGGCCCAGTGAGCGCACAAGTGCGCATGGTGACATCGTGTCTCTACAGTTGTTTCTCCTGTGTCGCATGCACTGGTTCTCTTGGTTGTCCATCTGCTGTGTCCAGCTCAGGCCTGTGGGCTGGACTTTTGCCTGGTCCCTCACCCGTTCTATGTTGGGGTTGGTGTTGCGCATATTCTGGGTACTCTGAAGTTTAGCTAGTGTAAGAGAGAAATGAAAGGGGCCTTCCTACCCCTTCCCCACCACCCCACCCCCCGTGCCGGAAGCTCCCAGCCTGGGGGCAGGCCCGGTTGGACAGCCATTTGCCTTCCCAGTCCCCTGGGTTAGGGGCCGGGGGCAACACGGCACTGCGGAGCCAGGCTGTAGGTGGCTGCCCGGTCAGCAGCCACTTATTGGTGGGTGGGGGCCTGCTCCCCCACCCTATCCCCCCTCCTGGGGGACTCACCCGAGAAGCCTGACCCCCCTAGCTCCCTGCTGGCAAGGGAGCTCCGAGGGCCAGGGACCCAAGCTGCAGACTGCCGAATGGCTGCCTGCTGGCGGGCGGGGCTCAAGTCTAGGAAAATAATTTAAGTCAGAAATCTGGATATAAGTAAGAGAGGGAGAATAATGAAGAAAAAATAAGTGAAAATAAAATCAAACATTTAAAATTTGGGATTAATTTAACAATAATTTGTTCAAAATAATAACAATTAGTCAATTATGCTTACATGTATCATATGTAGATCTGTGATACTTATGTATGCTTATATATTGGTGAAAGGATTAATAGCAAAAACAAACTACCCATAAAGCAGGATATTATTGTTTAGAACTATACTTTGCAAAAGTCCCAAATATGTATTGCAAACTCTTCATACCCTATTTTTAAAAAGTGTTAAGAAACTGATATGTTCAGAAAGGAAAGAAAATGGGATTATGCAAAATACTCAAAACTACAAAAGGCAGTAAAAAACAAAAAATAAGAACCAAGAACAAAGGCACTAAGTAGAAAATAACAACAAATGTAGTAGAGGTTAACTCAATTCTATCAACAATGACTTTGAATATCAATGCTAAGTGAACCAATTAAAGGGTGGAGATTGTCAGAGTGATCAAAATATGAGAACCAACCAGATGTTATCTTCAAGAACCCCACTTCAAGTATAAAAACACCTGTAGTTTAAAACTAAATGGATGTAAAAAATATGACATACTATTACTAATCAAAAGAACGTAGGAATAGCTACATTAATTTCAGACAGACTGTAGATTAAAGCCAGAAAAGTCATCAAGGGTAAAGAATACAGGGAATCAGTCCTCCAAGAAGACATAATAATCCTTAATATGTATGCACCTAACAACAAAGTATCAACAAGCACAAGTAAAACAAAACTACTACAACTGCAAGAATTTGATAAATGCACTATTGTAGTTGAAGATTTAACATCCTTCTTATCAAAAATGGTCAGATCCAGTAGTCAGAAAATCAGGAAACACAACACTACCCTCAATCAACTGGGTTTAATAAAAATGTGTATTTTATGTCAACCAAAAACAGCAAAATATGCATTTTCATTGAGTCAGATCACATTGTGGGCCATGAAACACACTTGAAATGGTTTAATAGAGTAAAAATTATGTAATAACAGCTCTCAGAACACGGTGAAATTAAACTAGAAATCAGTAACGGAAAATCCCCAAGTATATGGGCATTAAACTATTCCACTTCCAGAGTTAGTATAAAGCTAGAGCAATCAAGGTGTGTGGTATTAGTGAAAAAATAGTAGCTCAATGAAACAGCATAGATGTCCCCAAAATAGAAATAGACCCACAAAAATATAGTCAACTGACCTTTGACAAAGAAACAAAAACAATTTTATGAGAAAGAACCACGTGACCACATGCCAGCAAGTGTACAGTCAGAATGACAAGAAATAAGGCATTTCCTACAGCAACAGAGTAGTGACAGGATCTGCCACTCAAGTCTTTACTGTCTCAGTCAACAACATTGTCATTGCCCAGCATCATGAAAAGAACCTTATGAAGTACAGAGTCACAGCACTGGGATCAATGCAGCAGAACTTGTATTTCACTGGATCCTAGCAGACTCACCTGATATGCTTGGGAACAAAATTCAGACTGACCTCAGTTGAATCCAGCCAGGCAGAGACCTTTCACCATGAGACCTTCAGCAATTTTCCAACCTGAAACTTATCTGTGAAACAGAATGACATTCTGCCTCCTAGAGTTGTTTGGAGAATGAAATGAGATTATATATGCATGTATGCATGTATGTATGTATGTATTGTATGTATTGTATGTATGTATTGTATTGTATTGTATATATGTGCGTGTGTAATTGAGGTTACATTGCTTTACAGCATTATGTGCATGTTGTAGAGGCATCAGATCACACCTCCTAAGATGCATGTCCTCACACCACACCACAGTGTCTACAGTCCTTCACCATAGTGTGTTGTGCTTTGTTTAGCACACAGCAGCTCTGGTTTCAGAGTGTTTCAGGAGCTCTGTCAATAACAGGAACAGTACTCTATAGACTCAAACAGGCACTTACACAACCTTGTTTGTAGCAGTATTTTTCATATCAGTCTAAAGGTGCAGCCAGTGTCCACTGATGGATGAATGGATAGACAAAGTGGGACGTACACCTTGGTAGAATATTGTTCAGTCTTAAAAAGGAAGGAAATTCTGATGTATGCTTCAATGACAACCTTGAAGACATTCTGCTAAGTGAAATAAGTCAGTCATAAAAAGACAAATTATGCATGATTTATATGAGAGAGTAAGAGTAGTCAAATTTATAGAGAAACAGAATAGAATGGAAGATGCCAGAGGCTGGGGTTAGGAGAAATGTGGAGTTTAATGGGATTGGAGTTTTGGTGTTGGATAAAGGGAAAGTTCCATAGATGGATGTTGATGATGTTTGTATCAATGTGAATATACTTAATGCACTAAACTGTATACTTATGAAGGGTTAAAAATGCTAAATCAGTTTTTTATGTGCCTTACCACGATAAAAGAAATAATCAATAATCTGATCACTCATGTGCCTGCTGCATGGAGCACAAAACTGAGCTAAGCAGCTCACCTCAGAACTGACCTGGAGCTTCCTGATCAGCAGGTCTTCCCTGGCTCAGAGACTCACATTCTCATACCACCCTAGTGTCCAAGTTTGCTGAGAACTGAATGTTCCCACAGGACCAGTGTAGCAGAGGACATGCTTACAACAGTTCTGAGGAAGGAGGAAAACATTTGGAAATTCCCTGAATCTACCCATATCCTTTGTTAAAAATTTGGACAGTCTCTTGGCTTAACTTTTGAATTTTCTTATACTTTTGATGTCTGTTCCTATCTGGCAGTAGTAGATTTATGTTAATTAACAAGATCCCAGGTGATTGTTTCATTCCCCCAAATAAGAATAGCTGCCCCATTATTGACCAAGGAAGGCCATCTCAGTCTCAGAGACTATCACAACAATCTCAGAACACTGGATTACAATCTGCCAAGAACTGTATAAGTCAATTTCCCCTGCAGCTATCTTGATGTAAACCTTAGGCTCCAATTTCTCTTTAACATCATCACTTTTGCCTTTCATCATTTAAACTTCATGCTTCCGTGTTCACACTGTCCTCTAATGATAACCAATGGACTTTTGCCAGTATTCTCATCCTCAGGATTAGGGACGACTCCCTTTTATGCTTTTCTTAGAAATTTTATTCAAATAAGCCACAGCACATTCTAATGTCAGATCTCCCTGGCTTTCTGACAAAATCTGAGTCACTCCACCACTCCTCACCTCTTCTGGAAAGCAGATGTGAGAGTCTAAGTCTTTTTAGATTCCTACAGAGACAACGTTGTTATACTTAACCACAACTTGGTCACAAGTCCTCCTGTAGAAAGCTCTGGGAATTTGAAGGACAAGGAAGCCTGCTCCTCCTGTTTTTCTCACATCAACAATACTTTTCTCCTAAAGCAACATTTGCCTCTTGTTTTCCTGAAATATTTATAGCTGCTATCAGTAACTTTGCATTAACTTTGCATGTTCCTTCTTCTTTTGAAAATAAATTTCATATTTCTTCAGTCAAATCTTTACTACTCATCTTAATATTGTGAACACTTTCCTAGATACTTTGGATTTTTTTGTTTCTTTTGTTTTTTGATTTTTTAATTTTTTTTAATTTTTGCATATTTTACAATATATGATCCCCGTGGAAATGCACCCCCACACCACATCTCCCCTGGTCACTTTACCTCCTTTCTTTTTGTTGTTTGTCCTAGATACTTTGAATATCAACTCTGAACAACATCAATCTGAAGACAAAATTCTAGAGTAGTAGGGCAAGCTGTTAGGATGACCCTAACGAGTTAATCCTATATTTGGGTTTCTTCTTTATATACTTTTCTCCAGGGAAAACAAGAGTCTTTGAGAGATAAGAATCCACAAATTGGACCAGCAGGCAACCTCCTGAGGGCTGCCTGCACACCCAGGTCCCTAGCCATCCGATCTCCCTTGCCATAGGGAGCAAAGAGGGCGAAAGATCCTGGTTAAGCCCCCTAAGCTGGGTGAGCCCTGGAGAGGGTACAGGGTGGGGGCCTGGGTGGCCCCACCCACCAGCAGGTGGCCCAAATCTGTGCATCTAGGCCCCACCCCCACACAGGGAGGTTCTGGTGTGGGGGCAGGGCAGGGACTTGAGTCCCATCCACCAGCAGGGAGCCCTCCTGAGGGCTGACTGTGTGCCCAAGTCCCTAGCCATTGGAGCTCCCTTGTCAGCAGGGAGCAAAGGGGGCATAGGATCCTGGGTGAGCTCTAGAGGGGGGACAGAGTGGGGGTTTTGGTGGCCCCACCCACCAGCGATGGCTGCTAAATAGGGCAGCCATCTGCAGCCTGGATAGGTGGAGCCATTTGCCCTCTGGGCCCCACCTCCCCATTCATAGTGGTACCAGTGCATGGGCAGGCAGGGGGTGGTGGAACGGAGCCCCTTCCATTTCGCTCTCACGCCAGCTAAACTTCAAGAGAAGCAAGAACATGTGCAACACAAAACCCATCATAGAATGGGTAAGGGGTCATGCAAATATCTAGCCCACAGGCCTGAGCTGGACACAGCAGATGGACAACTGAGAGAACCAGTGCATGCGAGACAAGAGAAACAACTGTAGAGACATGATGTCATGATGCGCACCTATGTGCTCACTGGGCTGGGAATATCTGGGATCTCATTTCAGAGATGCCTTCTAGGAGAGCAACCCCCCCTCCCCACACTAAGGGAGAGGAAAGAAGACCAAAGATGGGGTGATCAGCCCCACATGAAAACTGTAAACTGCAGCAGAGGAGATGATCTACAAAGGTCATTCACAGACGCCTGTACCCACAGAGAAACTTCTTCACCGACACTGGCTGGGGGTGAAATCCCCTAAATCTAACACCAGAGCCATAAGGTAAAGCAGCAACATCAGACTGTCAATATCAATAATCACGTTAATGGTTTAAACTCACCAATTAAAAAACATAGAGTAGCACACTGGATCAAAAAATAGAATCTAACATTCCTCTGCCTATGGTAAATATAACTGAATGTTAAAGATAATGTAAATGTAAAGGGCTGAAAATGAGTTGCAAGTAAATACTCTTACCCCAAAGGTAGGGGTAGCCATACTTGTAGCAGTATAGCAGGTAAAACAGACTTTACACTATAAAAGGTAACAAGAGATGAAAAAGGACACTACATAATGATAAAGGGGTTAATACACCAAAAGGACATAATGTTCATTAATTCACAAAATGAGGGAGCACAAAAATCATTAGATAATTAACATTAGCATTGGTGAAAAAAAATATGTGACTTCAACACTCCACTCTTCAAAGGAAAGATCAGCATGGCAGAAACTACACAAGGACACAAAAGCTCTAAATGAAAATCTAGACTACATGAATTTAATAAATATTTATATGACACTGTAGCCCCAAAGAAATGAATGCATTTTTTTCAAACACACATGGATCATTCTCCAAAGTTGACCTATATTAGGCCACAAGACAAACAATAAATACACAAAGATTAAAATAATACCAATTATTTTCTCCAACCATAAAGGCAACAATCTAGAAATCAACAAAAAAATGAAAGCAAGGAGATTGCCCACTACATGGAGACTAAACAATATGCTACTGAAATACTACTGGGTAAATGAGGAAATCAAAGAAGAAATTAATACATGCATGAAGATAAATGACAAAGATGATACAACATTCCAAAGTGTTTGGGATGCTGCAAAAGCAGACTTAAGAGAAAAGTAGATAGCAAAACATGCCCATATCAAGCAAAACAAAACAAAACAACAACAAAAAATAACCTAACTTCCTAACTTGAGGAACTAGAAAAACAGCAATAAAAAAATCCAAAACCCAGCAAAGACAGAAAATAATAAAAATTAAAGCAGAGATAAATGAAATTGAAATAAAAAAAAAAACAACCCAAAAAATCAAAACCAAAAACTGGTTCTTTAACAAAGAAAAAAATGGATAAACCACTAGCAAGGCTCACAAAGAAGAGGGAGAAACCCAAATAAGTAAGATCATAAATGAAAGACAAGTTACAACAGACAGTACAGAAATCAAGAGGATAGAGACTGCTATGAGCATTTATATGCAAACAAGTACAACAACCTGGATGAGGCAGATAAATTTTTAAAAATATATAATCACCCAAGAATAAACAAAGAAGAAATAGAGAGCTTAAACAAATTATAATGAATGGAATTGAGGTTGTCATCAAAACACTCCCTAAAAGTAAAATCCCACCATCAGATGGTTTCATACACAAGTTCTACCAAATATATAAAGATTAAATAACACCCGTATTACTAAAACTCTTTCCAAAAAATGAGAAACTGCCAAATATATTCTATGAAGGAAAACTGCCAAATACATTCTATGAAGTACATATTACACTAATACCAAAACCAAACAAAGATAACACAAAAAAATCAAACTACAGACTAATCTCTCTAAGGAATACAGATACAAAAATCCTAAATAAAATCTTGGCAGACAGAATCCAACAATGCACCCCATGACCAAGTGGGATTTATCCCAGCGTCACAAGGATGGTTCAACATCTGAAAATCAGTTAACATAATTTATCACATCAACAAGGAGCAAACTAAAAGTCATATGATCATATCAAAAGATATTGAGAAAGCATTTCATGGAGTCTAGTATCCATTCAAAGGCCCTTGAAAAACTGAGGATAAAAGGGACATAACATAATAAAAGCCATATATGACAAACCCACAGCAAACTGAAATCATTGCCATTAAGATCTAGAACAAGACAGGGATGCCACTCTTGCTACTACTTTCCAAAATAGTACTGAAAATTGTAGCTAGAGCAATAAGAGAGAAAGACATAAAAGGAATCCAAATAGGAAAAAAAGAAATAAAACTATCATTATATACAGATGCTATGATACTTTATATAGAGAACCCCCCAAAATGCACAGAAAAAGTAACTGAATCAATAAACCAGGTTAGTAAGGTAGCAGTTCAAAATCTATACACAAAAATCAATTACCTTCTTATATGCAAAAAACTCAATCAGAAGCAAAAGAAATTAAGAAAATCACTAAATTTACAATTGCAATTAAAATTAAACTAAATAAATTTAACAAAATTTAACAAATTTAAATAAATTTAACAAAAGATGTGAAAGACCTATACAAAGAAAACTATAAAATATTGTTAAAAGAACCAGAAGTTACAAAGAAATGGAAAGAACAGTTGCCAAGATTTGGAACAAACCAAATGCCCCAAAACAGATGATTGGTTAAAAAATGTGGTACATATACACGATGGAATACTATGCATCAATCAAGGAGGACAAACACATGTCATTTGCAGCAAATAGGATGGAACTAGAAAGACTCATTAGCAGAAATAAGTAAAAAAGAAAAAGAGAAGTACATGATGGTCTCACTTTTATGATATAGGGAAAAACAAACAAATAAATAAGAAAGAATGAAAACAACCAATGGGACTGAACAATGGAGCGAGAAAGAAGGATAGGGAAGATGGTGGGGGAGGTAAGAGCACAAAAGATCAGGATGGTTAACAAGTGTTAGTGAAGTGGGAAAGCCCCGAGGTACACAATAATGGAATAATGTAATATAAATATACATATATATGCAAATTTTAAAAATTAAATTAAATTTTAAAAAAAGAAAAAAAAAAAAAAAAACAAAGGACAGGGTTATTAGGGAATGGAGAAAGAAAAAGAGAGCCATCTGCATAGTGCCAGGCAGGAGAGCTGCTTCTCCCCAGTGTAGAAATTGTGCTGATTCCTTTTTTTTTCTTAATTTATCAATTTTTTTTATATATGTGTTTCACATCTTTGTATTCCCTGGAGACCACCCACCACCTTCCCTCCTTGACCACTCCCTCCCATCTTCACCCCTCCTTACCCCCACACATACTGATCCCTTTTATGGAATTTTTATGTACATGTCTATGGCCTAAATTGTCAACTGGAATAAATTTTATAATAATAATTTAAAAAATGGAAAGAAATATGCTGTTCATGGATTAACATTATCAAAATGGTCATCTTACCAAAAGCAATCTATAGAGTCAGTGCAATTCCAATAAAATCTCAATGACATTCTTTAAAGAAATAGAACCAATACTACTGAAATTCATGTGGAATAATCAAAAACCTCAAATCAAAGCCCTCCTGATAAAAGGAGAGAGAATGGGGTATTATACTGTCAGATTTCAAATTATACTGTAAAGCCATAGCAATTAACATGGCACTGGAATAAACACAGACACACAGGCCAATGGAACAGAACGGAAAGCCCAGAAATAAAGCCACATATATATGGTCCACTAGTCTATGACAAAAGAGCAAAAAACATACATTGGAACAAGGATAGTCTCTTTAATAAATGGTGCTGGGGAAACTGAAAAGCTGCATGTAAAAGAATGAATACAGACAACTCCCTCACACCATACACAAAAGCCAACTCAAAACGAATAAAGACTTGGATGTAAGACTACAACTATAAAATACATTGAAGAAAACATAGGCAAAACACTCAACCTTTCCCTCAGAAACAACTTTTAGTATACATCTATACATGCAAAGAAAATAAAGGAAAACAAACAGTTGGAAATACATCAAGCTCAAAATCTTTTGTACAGCAAAAGAGACAATAATCGAAACAAAGAGACAACCAACTGAATGGAAAAGAATTTTTGCACTCCATTCAACTGATAAAGGTCTGATATCAAAGAGCCATAAAAATCTCACACAGATCAATGAACACAAAGCTAACAGCTCAGTCATAAAATGTGCAGAAGTGCTTAAGAGAGACACTTTCACATGGCCAACAGACTTATGAACAAATGCTCAACAGCACTTATAATCAGAGAAATGCAAATCAAAACCACAATGAGATACTACTATAGAGTTGTAAATGACACAGATAAAATTGTGTTGGTGCCAGAGAACCCTGGTGGGTGGAATCTGAGAGAAAGTCCCCGCAAGAACAACTGAGAAGCACCAAAAGGCAGATAAAGGAAGGAGCAAGGATAGGAAAGGGAGAAGAGAGAGATGAGAATGGTGGACTGAGAACAGGCCCACATGACCTGCCAGGGAAAGTCCCTGGAAGAGTGAGCTGGAGGTGGCAAGGAGCCATGGTGACTGGAAGAAGAGTGGCTGATGTGGAGAATGTGGCACTGCAGCAAGGTGGCACAGTGAGTTGGTATCTGGAGATAGCCAAGGATTTGGAAAGCTGATTTGTGCATCAGCAATTGTGGGAAAAGCCTGAAGCACCTTGGAGAAGCAGAGCAACTTGGAGCACTGGAGAGAGAAGAAAAGAGAAGATGCCGGAGAAAGACTGGACATTGCAGAGTGCCCGCAGGTTGGAGGGGCACCATATTGGATATGTAGTTGGGATTTTTTGGACTAAAGAGTACTTGGGGTGAAATAACTGGCCACTTGTGGCATTAAGGACTTTTCATTTTCTTGGTTAATTTCCCTTGTTAATAAAACCCTGCTGTTAAAATGCATTTGAGTGGCAACTGCTATGTGCAGGTGAAGAAAGTTGGGTGGCAGAAGCTGCATTTTAAGAGGTTTTTTCCCCTCTGGCTTGTTGGTTGGTGGCTTCTGCCCCTTTCAACCCGATATCAATACCACCCGCACCAGCATTAATAATCTGCATCAGCCGGGCACGGTGGCTCATGCTTGTAAGCTTCAGCCTATGAAGCGGCCGGGGCTAGGGATTGCGGTTCGAGTCCCGCCTGGGGCCTGTAGCGAGACCTAGTTCCAAAAAAAAATAGCTGGGCATGGTGGCGCGCACCTGTCATCCCAGCTACCTGGGAAGCTGAGGCTAGGGATTGCTTGAGTCTGTGGTACCCCGGGCAATGAGAGCCTGCGGTTTCACAGGCAAAACAGCAAGACCTAGTCTCAAAAAAAAAAAAAAAAAATCTGCATCAAAAACACAGGCAATAGAACTGAAACATAGAAGGGGGGGGGGGGAACCAAAGAAGAGATGGACCCAAGAGATTAAGATGATGTCCATGGGGGACAAGGTGGTGGGAGAATCCTGGGGAACATAATGATATAAAATACATAAGTATATAATCAAATTTTAAAAATATATAGCAAAAACCAGTGCTGTCAAGGATGTGGAGAGAAAGGAACATTTTCACACTGCTGGTGGGAATGCAAATCACTATGGAAAGCTCTGTGAAGGACCCTTAAACTACTGAAAATGTATCTACCATTTTATCCAGTAATTCCACAATCCATGTCTGTCTCCTTTCCTCTTGAGTAACAGGTGACCTGTGACTTGCTGTGATCAATAATGAGATAGTGACTAAGGAATCTTGTAGACAAATTAATGAAAAGAACAACCAGAAAGAAGTTGGAAAGTCACCAGAAAACTGAAGTTTAGTAACCTTAGATCCTTGGAACAAATGTGTACATCACCTCCCTAAAGCCAGCATCAAGTTACCTGGGGCTTGGGGGCACAGGTCTTCACCTAGGAAGCCAGGAAAATTTTCAGAGCTCAGCCTCAAAGAATACAATGTGTGGTCTGCTGATACACAGGCACTCTTTCCTTGTGCGTGTTTTCTTTCCCTATTTAAAGACCCCAAAGCTTGCCTTGTTTTCCACTTGCAGATAAAGCTATTTCATTGTTGGCTTACTATTAAGATTAGAAACCAGCAGAAATGATGTGCCAGTGTCCCATAATTAAAAACTTTCCAGTAACTACTTTTACTTTTTTATTCAAGTTTTTTATAATTGAATAATTTATTTATATATATTTCACATCTTTTTAATCTCTGGAGGTCATCCACCACCTCCCCTCCCCAACCGCTCCAGCTGATCCCCACTCTCCTGTTGTGTACTTTCATTTGGTTGTCCATATATTAGTGAAACCTTTTGGTTTCTGTCTTTTTCTTTCTGACTCGTTTCTGCAAGTATGATTTATTCTAGGTACATCCAGGTTTCCATGAGTTCATCAAATTTGTCATTTTTTAATTGACACGTAATACCCGATTGTGTATATATACCATATCTTTTTCATCCATTTGTCTGTTTGGGGGCATTTGGCTTGTTTTCATGTCCTTGCAATTATAAATAGTGCTGCAATAAACACCCAAGCACAGGTGTCCTTTTGTACCCACATTGAGGTCTATGGCCAACAGGTACATGAAAAATTGCTCAATGTCACTAGCAATCAGAGAAATGCAAATCAAAACCACAATGAGATACCACCTTACACCAGTAAGAATGTCACACATCAAAAAAAAAAAAAACTGGGCAACAATAAGTGCTGATCAACAATGAGATAGTGACTAAGGAATCTTGTAGACAAATTAATGAAAAGAATGTGTGGATGTGGAGAGAAAGGAACACTCTTACATTGCTGGTGGGAATGTAAACTAGTCCAGCCACTATGGAAAGCAGTATGGAGGACCCTCAAACTATGAAAATGGAACTACCATTTGACCCAACAGTCGCTCTTCTGGGAATCTACTCCAGTAACTACTTTTAAAAAAGAAAAAAGAAACCAGATGAAATTAATTCATACAATTTATTTAAGCCAGTATGTCCGAATGTTGTTTAAAGATGAAAGCAATATTTAAAAATATTAGTAAGCTATTTTATATTTTTTTTAAAATACTTTGTCTTTGAAGCCTGGTCTGTATTTTACATTTACAGTTCAACTCAATTAGGACAGACCACATTTCAAGTAACTAGTAGTTACTACATTACAGAGTACTAACAATGGGATTTATAGGCTTTGAGTAAATTGTTTTTCAAGTTCTCCTGGAGATTTTGTGAACTATCAACATCATTTCTGTTTTAACCATCCAGAGTGAGTCTCTCTTGCTTGCAACTGAGAATCCAGCTTAATACACCTTTCCTACTATCTTAATGATTTAAATAGATATTAGAAGATTACATACAGATAAAAATTTAATATTACACCTTTTTAATATTGGCGACTTTCCCAAAGATAACATGAAAAACAAATATCCCTCTGTAAAGACTTCTATAATGTTCCTTTTGTAAATAGTAAAGAAAAAACAATCGAAAATATTCAAAAGAAGCACTGGAAGGTCGGTTATCCCAGAGAAAAGAAAGACAGGCAATGACTCTAAGGAGAGTCCAGAGACCCTGGGGCCATGGAATCCCCACTTCTATCTCTTCAGTGTCTCCTAGTCCCTTGCCTCTTCTTGGTCAATTGCTAGGCTTTAGTTTCTTCCAATATACCAATTCCTCCCTTTAGGTTCCAGGATCTACTATGTCTGCGTTTTGTTCCCATGTTAGAAAGTGTTCTGCCTCCCACTCCCACTGCCCAAGACCCAGGGGTTTCTGCTGTACCACACAGTGAAACTGCTCACGTGACTCACTGGAGTCACTGGCAAAGTTGAGGTTGTTTTCTTCTCAACTTGTTATGCCTCCAGGCCATTATAAGTTAATGACCTCTCTCTCTGACTTGGCTTTTCCTCTTCTGCAGTCCAGCACCTAGTCCCCCAAGTCCACGCCCTAGACCCTTTCAACTCTCACTCTCATCTGTCTTCTGGCTGCTTCCTCTTCTTTCAGTTCCTTGGCACATGAATAAGGTATATATGTGCGGGCTGTGCGGGCTGTGCGTGCGTGCGTGCGTGCATGCGTGCGTGCACGCGTGCGTGCACACATCCTGCTATGAATCCAGGGACTAGGTTTCATGCATCTTGGTAATCCAAGCCCATAGTATGGATTTAACAATTCAGCTGATGCTCAGCAAATGAACAATGAAAGTATAACTCAGTGAAAAGTCATTTAACCTCTTTGCACTTCTCTTTCTGTTTCTTACCAGAGCCCTCGTGGCATGCCCAAGTGGGCAGGGCATGTCACTCCCATTGGCATGCGGGTGACATTATCTCCTCCTCCAAGCCCCCCATATCCTACTATTTTCCATGTCTTACTGAATAATACTGCTTGTCCACTCATTCAAGTAGAATATTTTTAACTATGGTATAATACATAACATAAAATTTGCCATTTCAACTATTGAAGTATGTATACTTGTGTGGTTGTGCAAGCAATCTCCAGAACATTTTCATCTTCCAAGATAAAATACTGAACCCATTAAACAACAACTCCCATTTCTGCTCCTTACTCTCTAGATCCACTGTTTAATTTCTGTACAAATCTGACTACTGTAGGTACCTCACGTAAGTGTAATCATACAGTATTTGTCTGCTTGTGACTTGCTTATATCATTTAGATGAACAAAAGTTTCATTCATATTGTAGCATGTGTCATAATTTCCTTTTTTAGAGACTGAATAACATCCTATGCTATGTGCAAGCCACATTTCATTCATTCATTCATTCATCCACTGAAGGACACTTGAGTTGTGTTCTTCATCTGTCTATTGTAAATAGTGTACATGGGTGTGCAGATGTACATGAACAGGGTCTCAAAGATGCTCAATTTTTAAATTTTACTCCCATAAGTAAAACTGGCTGATCATATGGCAATTCTTCATTGAATATTTTAGGGAACTATCGTACTTTCACCACACCACTTTCATCTCCACTAACAATGCACAGTTTTGCAATTTCTCTCTATTTTCACCAGTGCGTGTTATTGTTTGGTTTTTGGAACAACAGGAGAGGTTGAGAGTAGCTATCCTAGTGGTTGTGAGGTATCCCAATCATCTCTGACTCCTGCTCTTTCCAAACCCAAACTACAAATTGTTTTGACTGTGCTCTCCTATATCTCAGTGAGCTGTCCCCGGAGGTCTGCCTTGTTCTCATATGAAGGCCCCTGCATGTTTTTCTTGCTCCCTATTCCCCTTCCAAGAAAAATGCAAATTTGATTGATTGATTGATTGATTGATTGAGACTAGGTCTTGCTATTTTTGCCTGTGGAACCGCAGGCTCTCGTTGCCCAGGGTACCACATACCCAAGCAATCCCCAGCCTCAGCTTCCCAGGTAGCCGGGATTACAGGTGCGCACCACCACGCCCAGTTATTTTTTTGGAACTAGGTCTTGCTACAGGCCCCAGGCGGGACTCGAACCATGATCCCTAGCCCCGGCTGCTTCATAGGCTGAAGCTTACAGGCACGAGCCACTGTGCCCAGCTAATGGAAATATTGTTAAAAGATTTCCTTCTAACTCCAGCACACAAAACTTCTTGTCATCCTGTCACATCTGAGCTTTTCAATCATCCCTTTACCTGCTCTGCTGTGCTTTGTATGTCCCAGGAAAAAGATGGGGAGGAGGAGATTTTTCTGTGTACCTAATATGAAAGTGCCTGTTTGAGAAAGAATTCCATGAATATGAAAGGGATCATTTTGATAAAATGCTCAAGGATTGAGAGCCCTAAGGACAAGCTCAAACAAAAATTTTGCTAGATGTGAGGTATAGGATATGAGAGGCAAATCTGTTCTTTATGAAACTGTCCCTCATCTCCATTGTCTGCTGATGCCCTCTGTGTGGGTCAGCTGACTTTAATGTGGACATGCTTGACTGCACACTCTCCTCCTAAGACTCAGGGTGGTCACTCATTCTTGCTCACCATTCAGAAGACTTCCTGGAAGCTCCCATACTCATTGCTCATAGTGTTTCCTTCTGTCCTCAGATGGGCCTTAGTTTACATGGTGAGTCACAAGGTGACCTAATCTACACACCATAGTTTCCTGCCTTGCTTCCTCCCTTCCTGGTGAAGACCTCCCACCTCTTTCATTCCCAACTATCTATTTGGTAAACCCAAGGCCTCAAGGCCCAGTTTATAAGTCATCAGATTAGTAAAAATTTTTAGTCCACAAAGAAGAATGCACTTATAGGAGGCTAAGTTAAAAAGTTTCTTACTAAGGTTTTACACTGTTCATGTATATCCAGAAGGATCAGGAGAACATAGCTCCACACTTAGGAAAAATACCCATGCAAACATCACAGCGACACCTGCAGTCAACTATGGGACCCTTGTTGCAGAGACCCTGCCCTGGTAGTTTCACAGAACAGAGGCCTGTGTTCCAGGCTTGCCAGGACAAGATGAGCAGGCAATGCTTGTGTTGCCCTCACTGTGTGCAGAGAGAGCACGGTTTGAAGTGCTTCCCACACAGTAAATAATCACCCCTGTGAGGCAACGTTATTATTGCCCTGCCCACCATTTACAAGACACCTGAAGAAGTGAAGCAACTGCCCACAGCTTTTACCTTCAGAGTCCAGACTTCTTCCAATCAGACGCGGTGTTGCCTGCAGGTAGCCCCTTGTCATGTGACACTTTTTTGAACCCAAGACCAGGTCTCTGCCTATCATGGCCAGAGCTATCACTGACTCCTGCCCATGGGAAAGGCTGCCAGTGCAAGACTTGACTTCCAGCTCAGGAAACAGGATTCAGACTGATGAGTATCATCAGAGCAAGGGAGAAATTGCAAAGATACTGGCATAAGATGATTGTCCAATAGAATTCTTGCATCTGTAATGCTTTGTTTGGTAGCTCACTTCTCATTGGCCCCGCTCCTACACTAAAACTCCCAGTCGTACACCCCACATTCTGCAAATTTCCTCAAAATGTTCTGAAACCGGCTGGGCATGGTGGCACATGCCTGTAGGTGGCAGCCTAGGAAGCCGCAGCTGGGGCCTGGGATCGCGATTCAAGTCCCACTGGGGGCACATAATGAGACCTAGTCCCCAAAAAATAGCTGGGTGTGGTAGCGCACACCTGTAATCCCAGCTACCTGGGAAGCTGAGGCTGGGGATTACTTGAGTCTGTGGTACCCCAGGCAACATGAGCGGTTCCATGGGCAAAAACAGCAAGACCTAGTCTCAAAAAAAAAAAAATTCTGAAACCCCTTTAATGACTGGTAGCTGATGGTACCAGTTGCTTGATGTACACTGAGCCCACATCAGTACCTTTTGATGGCTCTCATTTGCTCCCATTTGCTCTCATTTGTGTGACCCTGGGACCCCGATTATCTAAAACTCCATGACTTGGACAATATGGGAGAGTTTGGCTGGTATGTGTATAGTCTCTGACCAGCAGTGTCTTTTTCTCTGACTAAGGAGAGAGGAGTACTCACCACTCCCATGAGAATGGTGTTTGTGTGCTGATTTAGATTACACACTCTTTACAGGATAAATTATCTCCCAATATACAAATTGTCCATAAATAGATACACAAGTACTTCTGTCTTCATTGACAAGTCACTATACTCCTCTAAGGCCCAAGGATTGTAATATATTTTAAAATCCAATTGCTTGTATTAACAATGGCCCCACCACAGGCATGGACTGAGGTCCTGAAATTGGGTGCAAAAGAGGCAGAAGCCTCCAACCAACAAGTCAAAGGAAAAAAATGGTGGCACTTTTAAAATGCAGGTTCTGCCACCCAGGTTCCCCTAGGTTCATACCAGCCATGCATAGCAGTTGCCAGTCAAATGCAATTTAACAACAGGGTTTTATTTACAAGGAAAATTAACAGGGAAAACAACAGTCCTTAAAGCCACAAGTCACCAATTATCTTACCCCAGTCACCATTTTTAGTCCCAAAGACACATGTCCATGATGTGTCTTTGGCAGACACTCTCCAAATTCCAGTCTTTCTCCAACGTCTTCTCTTCCCTTCTCTCTCTCTCCAGCGTTCTGAGCTGCCAAGCTTCTCTAAGGCTCTTCAAACTGCTTCAACAAATGCTGATGCAAAAATCAGCTTTCAAATCCCTGGCTATCTCCAGGTACCAGCTTTCCGTGCCACACTGCAGCACCACACTCTACACACTGGCTACTCCTCTACGTGCCACCATGGCTCCTCGCCACCAAGAGCTCACTCTTTCAGGAGGCTTCTGCCCAGCCTGGTCACTTTACTGGCACTGCCATTCTCATGTCTCCCCTCTCCCCAAAGGTCTCTCACTCTCTCAGTCTCTACTCTTTCCCTTTTATCTCCTTTTTTCCCCCATAAAAACCAGAGGCTCCAACCAATTTCCCCTCACAACTCTTTTGGTGCTTTATTTTCTCTACACCACAGGGGATTTGCAACAATGTAAAAGAAAAAAGCCCCCTTCTCCTGTCTAGGCCATCTTTTACCTCTTGTTTTTCAGATACAGCTAATGGCAATGCCTAAATTTTATGAACAAATGCACTGCCCGTGTTGGTGACAAATGCACATTGGGCTCACGGCTTCATTCCCACACACTGGAGGCAACCTGTCCTTCATGCTTCCAGGGTGCTAGGTGACTGCTGCATCAGCATGTATAGCAACATTTGATATTAAAATACAGCTTTCTTTTTCTGTGGTCACCTTCCATGATACCAATCTTTTGCTTTTTCTTCTCCTACCACCTGTGCCATCTCCTTTCCATGCCTCTCCAGTGCTGGAGTGTCCTTGCTCCAGGACTCTCTTTATCTGGCCCTTTCCTTTGGTTATCTTGCCCACACTTGTAGCAATGACTACTGTTTTCATGTAAATTAAACCTAAAATCTCATTTCTGGCCTTGACCTCTCCCCCAAATTCAAGATTTTTCTTCATGTACTGTTATTGGAGAGACTGAGGAGCATCCCAAGACCCACAAATTTGCCTGCTCTAAATAGTTCTACCGTCTGCCATATATAATAAGAAAACATACTTTCAGTAGAAAATCACATTAATACAATCAGGTGCAATAAATAAAAGAGAAAGATAAAATAGTTTCCAATTAAAGATCCCAAATTACCTATTCCCTCCTGGATATGATAGGGTGTGCCCCCCCCTCCTGTTTAAGATTGCAGATTTCAAGGACAGGTAATGTTAAAATGGGGAAATGACCTTAGCTGGAATTTCCCTTCAGGGGAATGCAGGGGGAAAGAAAGAAGTGAAATAGTCAAGGTGAAACAGATTTCCTGGAAGGCGGGAAATCAGGGTATATGAAGGGTATGCAAACAAAGAGAAGGATTCGATTCAGGATTCAATTGGATTGGGATTCCAATATGGAGAGGAGATGGGAATCGGCCATCTTGTAAAGATGTGAGCCATGTGAGCTTGGCCATGTGGCCACCGAGGGCCTGCAACCCTCGGCTGACCCAGACTGGCAGCATGTGTGCTGAATGCAGTTAAGGAGTTTGCAGATTTGAAC
>PVHY01024959.1:0-18977 GCA_004024945.1 Uropsilus gracilis | reverse complement strand
CGCAGACTCAAGCGATTCCTACCCTCGGCTTCCTGAGGCTAGGATTAAAGGCATACGCCACTGCGCCCGGCCCACTTGGTCTGGTTTTATTTATTTATTTGTTTGTTTATTTTTGAGACTAGGTCTCACTATTTTTGCTTGTGGAACCGTAGGTTCTTGTTGCCCTGGGTACCACAGACTCACGCAATCCCCAGCCTCAGCTTCCCAGGTAGCTGGGATTACAGACATGTGCCACCACACCCAGCTACATTTTTTTGGAGCTAGGTCTTGTGTTGTTTTTTTTTTTTTAAGTCATATACCACGAATTAAATTTTTTCTATAATAGTGAGATCCAGCATCTTTCCACCTCTTTTTTTGTGGTCACATGTACTCCTTTTGTGAATTGCTTCTTGTGTCATTTGTATCTTTTTCTCTAAAGAGTTGTTTATCTTCTCTAAAGAGTTGTTTATCTTTTTTTTAGTGTTTTATAAGAGCTCTTTCATATACAAAAAAAAAATTGAGCTCTCTTTCTGAGTGAGCAAGGGATCATATACCCTAGGGTTTTTTAGGCCTCTAGGTGGTCCATGAATAAGTTTCATGAGGGCTGGGTACCCGCTGAGATTACAGGCAAATAAATTGTGTGTGGGGGGGTGCAGTTGCTGGGATTTCGTCTGTTGCTGTCATCTGTCTCCAGTTGATTTTTATTTTGCTGCAGCAGGAAGGTTGGTCCCCTTTCCCAGAGAGGTAAAAGGCTGGGTAGTAAGTAGGCAAGAAAAGCATCCCATGGTCACCTAAAGCAGGGACTTGTTCAGGAGGCTGGTGGCTTATCTTCTTGGTCCCTATTCTTGGGCCTAGAGCAGGGGTCAGCAAACTGCTGCCCCCAGGTCCAATTCAGGCCACTGTGGGGTTTTGTGAGCCAAGTTTTAGTGGGACATAGCCACATCCACTTATTTACTCATTGACTGTGCCTGCTTTAGTGCTATAGCGACTGAGCAAAGAGGTTGTGACACAGACCACATGGCCTGCAAAACTTAAAAGTGTTTACTCTTTAGCCTTTCACAGAAAGTGGTTGGCAGCCTTTGGTCTAGAGGTGCCAAGAAGCTGTTCACGCACCATCCCCTGTCTAGAGACAGAGGCTAATGACCACCTCTAATGTCCCGTGTTGGCTGACTCCCCTTGTAAGCATTTCTAAAGTGACCCCTTTCCTTCCACCACTGCTCCTAGCCCAAGGGGTCTCCTCAGACATCCCCCCACCTCATAAGGCCTCAGATGAGAGCCCTGCAGTCACCCCTCTTCAGAACAGACCCCAAAGGGGGGTGGAGGCGGGTCAGTGAGGACAGGGCTGGAGCTCTTGGGCAATGTTCTCGAGCTGGCCGAGGCTTCTGCTGAGCAGAGCTGACTCTCAGTCTGACACAACCCAGGCCTTTAAAAAGCAGAACTGTCAGGATCGACTCCCAGAGAGGCCGAGCACAATGGCACTTTCTGTTTGTGTCTCCCACCCATGTTCTAATTTTGGGGACAAAAGAATCTTCAGGGTCGCCTTTAGGAGCTTCCTAAATCAAATCTTTTGCATAAGTGCTTTGGGGCTGTGGATAATTACTCTGATAAGCTGGGAATCTGGGGGGATGGGTTACCATAGAAACCTCAATTTGGGGACTTTCTGAGTCCCTAGGGTTTTGTGTTGAATGGGCTCTGGTATAAATAACGATGACCAGGGGCTGTGAGCTGTTACTCTCATTGGTGGAGAGGGGGGCCCCCCAACTTGGCAAAATGCCTTTTCCCCTAGATGAGACCAATAGGTCCCCCTACAGAATTCCAGAGGTCTGCGCTCATAGGTGATCCTGTCCTGTGAAGTGAAGACTCAGAGGAGCAGAGTATGTATGCCCCTTACACCGTAGGGGTATAATGCCAGAACTGGCTCTCCCAGATTCTTGCAGCAGAGGGACTAGACTGGATGAGTGGCATCCTCGGAGGGTCCTCAGTTCACTCCCTGGGTGCAGAGCAAACCCCCAGGAGCCAGGCGTCAGAGTCCCCTGCCCCCCCAACCCCTGACATCTGGACGACACACTTTGGTCTGTTTGTTCAAGGTCTTGCATTTGTGCAAGCCGTTAACTCGCCTCGGAGGCCGGAGTGCAAACACTGGCCAGCGGCTGAGGCAGCGTCTTTGGGCCACCACCCTAGCATCAGCCCCCCGGGGTTGCTTAGCGATGGGAGCAGATGCAGCCAGCATTGTGAACATATCTTTTCCACTTCATTACTCTGACCCCTGTCAGCGTGGGCGGGACAGGAGTTCTGAGCTGAAACCTTTGCAGAAAAATGGTTACAAAATGTTGCCAGGCTCCTTAATGAAAAAATTCTCTGTGGGCTTTTCCTATTTGATTCACTGAAGTCTGACTTTAAACCTGAGGAAGAAAGGATCCCATGGCAGTTGGGATCTGAGTTTGAAGAGAACAGAATAAATACCCTTCTTCAAATACCTGAGAGAAGGGGAGGGAAAGGACTAGGGGTACAGCAACAAAGCAAGTGTCCCCTGAGGGGTTGGGGGAGTATAGCTTTCCTGTTCAGTGAACCTATTTCTGCTGCCAGGAGAAGCTCCCTATAGCAACCCAGCACCCTAGCACCCTGGCACCCCAACCAGCTCTCTGGGAACCCTGGTGCCCCCTAACCAAGATTCTCCTGCTGCCTAAAGCCAGTTTTGCCTCTTGGTTTCTGCCCGGTACCATGAGAAGTCAAAGTGGTCAGCTGATTGCCACTGGCCTGAGAGAAATCCACCTATCCAGGGTTCCGCCTGGTCAAGTTTCTCTAGCATGTGACACACTCAGGGGTGGCTTGAAAAAAAATTTTTTTTGTTTTGTTTTTTTTAATTCATTTTATTGATTTGTCACAATTGTGCATTAATTGATCCTTCCTCCTCCCTCCATATCCCCCTCTGTATCCCCCTTCCTCCTCCCTCCATATCCCCCCTCTGTATCCCCCCTTCAGTCACTCCTCCCATTTTTCTGCAAATTGTTGTTTGGTTAAGTTGATGTTTAGTTGTTGGTTGTTTGGTCTGTTGTTCTCTTCCGGTATATGGTAAGTGTGTGTGTGGTTTTTTGTTGTTTTATTTTATTTTATTTTATTTTGGTTTTTTTGTTTGTTTGTTTTTTACCCCGGGGCTTTCCCACTTCTAGTTCCATCCAGGTTGCTGCAAATGACATGTGTTTGTCCTCCTTGATGGATGCGTAGTATTCCATCGTGTATATGTACCACGTTTTTTTTAGCCAATCATCTGTTTGGGGGCATTTGGTTTGTTTCCAATTCTTTGCAACTGTAAACAGGGCTGCAATGAACGAAAAAAAATTATTATTTTTTTTTTTGAGACTAGGTCTCGCTATTTTTGCCCGCAGGCTCACATTGCCTGGGGTACCACAAACTCAAGCAATCCCCAGCCTCAGCGTCCCAGGTAGCTGGGATTACAGGCATGCACCACCATGGCCAGCTATATTTTTTTGGAACTAAGTCTTGCTGTGTGCCCCCGGCAGCACTCGAACCGTGATCCCTGGCCCCAGCTGCGGCTTCCTAGGCTGCTGCTTACAGGCATGTGCCACCATGCCCGGCCAGTGGCTCAAAATGTTAGGGGGCATTGGCAGAGCTGAATCTAGCTAGGAAAGGTGAATGAGGTGGCTGAGGGCATGAAGTCTTTTCCCCCTACTCCATCAGTGAAGCGGAAAGGTGACCGCAGGGACCTTCTGGAAATGTGTGCTTGGAGGTACCTGGTTGTTTTGGGTTAGGAAATAGCCCAGCTTTGCTGAGTCCGCTTGTCCAGACTGGTACCTGGATCCTAGCCGATACAGGAAGCACAGACTCTGGGTGTGTGCACCAGGCACCTGATGAAGAGACTAACCGCTGGGAGGTCCTGAGGGCCAGAGTAAGCATCCCCACCCAGATTGCACCTGGCAACTCCCCTAGGGCAAGGGTATATCTCAAGCTGGTGGGCTCAAGTGACCCCATATTTGGAAAGTCAGTGCTGGGGGCTACACAATGCCTGCCAGTTATCCACCCTCCCGGCCTGAGTAGAGAAGCCTGCACTCTCAGACATGTCAGAGTGGATCCTTGAAGGAGAACAGACCATCCACATGGTCCTGGAGCTTAGGCCTCTGGTGACTCTAGCCAGTAGCTTTGTTCAGTGGCCAAAACTCTCAGAGGGGCTGCTGCAGCTGTTGTTTCCCCTCTGGGAAGGTCGCACAGCCAGTGTTGTTTACAGGGCAGCTGAGGGGCTGAGAGAATGAGTCACCACTGCATCCCCCTGCAAGAAGGAGGAGGAGGCCAGCCAGCATGGTGGTAGAGTGGCCCAGGCCAGGAAGAGGACTGTGCCCAGAGAGCCTGCTCCAACCCCTCAGCTGCTACCCTTAACGGAATGGCTGTGGGAAACACTCAGAACTGGAGGAAGGGGTCTGGGCTCCCCACCTGTGAACCCCAGTCAGGAAACAGCCTCTGCTGAGTGTTTTCCCCTGGCATCTGTCATTGCGGCTCAACTCCAGCTTCCTACTTGGCAGCTAGGCTGGTTCTTTCCTCTCCACCAGACCCTTGAGGCCCGCACAGGGCACTCTTCTCAGTACTCAGCCTCGCTCCATCACCAGGGCTTCTGAGAAGCCATTGTGTGGAGCCAAGACAGAAAGAGGGAGCGAGAGGGAGACAGGACATGGAGACCAACAGTAGGGGAAGATTTGGTCATGGAGATGGATCTGGAGAGTGCACAGGCCAGTGCAGGTTCAGTGTTGGAGTGACCCTGAAATGAGGGAAGGTCAACCACAGGGAGGGGCAACTGGGTCTAAGAGGAGCACCACAAAGAATATAAGAAGTCTCTTGTAGCCAGGCATGGTGGCGCATGTCTGTAAGCGGCAGCCTAGGAAGCTGCAACCGGGTCCAGGGACTGCGGTTCGAGTCCTACCGGGGGCATGTAGTGAGACCTAGTCCCAAAAAAATAGCTGGGCGTGATGGCACATGCATGTAATCCCAGCTACCTGGGAAGGTAAGGCTGGGGATTGCTTGAGTCTGTGGTACCCCGGGCAACGTGAGCCTGCGGTTCCACAGGCAAAAATAACGAGACCTAGTCTCAAAAAAAAAAAAAGTCTCTTGTGGAGAGAACATACAGAACACTGGATCGGGAACACACGAGAGTCTGAGAGTTAAGGGTAATTGCCGTGGGGCACAAGCTGAGGCCTGTACCTGAGAGGGGCCCATGTAAAGTTTCTAGAGGTATTATGTTTCCAAGTCAGAGTAGCCTGGTGGCACATAAGCCTGACCTACTTTGAACCGCAAATTTGACCCTTACCACTTGGGTGGAGTCCTTGACTTTTATTCCTAAGGCTTTATGCCCCTTAAGCACAGGTAATAAGTGACACCTGTCCTGTAAGTTTTCCTGAGGGTTTTTTTTTTTTAGACTAGGTCTCGCTATTTTGCCTGTGGAACCACAGGCTCACGTTGCCCAGGGTACCACAGACTCAAGCAGTCCCCAGCCTCAGCTTCCCCGGTAACTGGGATTACAGGCACGCACCACCATGCCCAGCTATATTTTTTTGGAACTAGGTCTTGCTACCTGCCCCTGGCAGGACTCGAACTGCGATCCCTGGCCCCGGCCACAGCTTCCTAAGCTGTCACTTACAGGCATGTGCCACCATGCCCGGCTTTCCTAAGGGTTTTTAAGATAACATGTAGTAGTGAAAGTAGTTGCTATTATATTACAATACTTTTTTAAAAAAAGTATTATTACTGCAATAACAAATTAATATGATTATTTTATATTATTATATATCATTATTTAATAAGGAAAGTTCTCTGGGCAGACATAACAGCTCTGGGAGGAAGGAAAGGAAAAGGCTTAAAAGATAAAACACAACTAGTATTAACCTCTAAAAATTAATTAATGTCCACAGGGAAACCCGCTCTCCTCCTGTACTTGCCATTCTTTTGTGACTGCACACTGAACTGTTGCCAGGATGTTTATGCTTTGGGTTTCACTGGTCAAGGTTATCCCAGTGTTCTTTTTAGAGAGATTTCATGACACAAATTCCAGGTAGTCCCTTCCCTAAAAGCTGAAACACACTTTGACCACCTATTTAAACACTTCTGTTGGTTAAAAAAAATAAAAAAAATAAAAAAATAACCCCACTATGAACTAAGAAGCTAAATGACAAACAAGGAAAACATCACATTCATAGTAGAAGGACAAACTGTCTTTAAAATGGAATGGGCCTATACAAAAATCAATATAAAACAATTAATGTCCCCATAGGAAACAAAGGACAAATGAGGACTATATAAATGACTGATTTAAGTAATTGTAGAACAATGTTTAGTTATTAATGATAAAATAAATGTAAATATTTTCATTTATTTTTTTTTTAAATATCAGGAAATTTTAAACCTACATGGTAGAGTGGCAAATACTAAAAATAATGGCAACGCACAGGGTTGATGTAACTAGACAGTACTGCTGGTGGGAGTATCAACTAGTGTACATTTTCTGTAGGGCAACTAGCACAGAGGACAAAAACTTAAAAATGCGTATTTCTTTATTTTTTTTTGAGACCAGGTCTCGCTATATTGCCCCAGGCAGATCTCGAACCCTGAGACTCAAGCGATTCCCCTCGCTTCCTAGGCTGTCATTAAAGGCATGCGCCACCGTGCCGGGCAAAAATGTATATTTCTTTCTGCCGAACTATTTGACTTTTGGGAATTGACCTCAAGGGAAGAATAGCTATGTGCACATCTGTTTAGCTTCGAGGATATTCATTGAAATGTTATTTATGATAAAGATTAAAAATGACCAGAGAACTCTTTGCATAAATTATAGTCCATCCAACTAAGGAAATACTAGGCAGTTGTTGTGAATTATATTAAAGAATACTAAGTGATATTAGGAAAAGACATATAAGTAAAAAGAAAACTTTATACAACAATATGCAATGTATGATCCTAGTTTTGTTAAAAATTTCTGGGTGTTCATAAGAAAAAGATGAAGGGAAAAGGAAAATAGATCAAAATGTTAATGGGCATAGAGTAACTTTTATTGTATTCTTTCTGTGTACTTTGTTCCAAATTTTTATAGTAGACATGCCTTGCTTTTCTAGTTGGGAAAAATAATCATAATTTAAAATATGAAGTGGAAAGTTAATTAAAAAGTAAAATATAAGATGTAGGTGGTGGTGAAAAGACTATATTGTACAAAAAAAAAAAAAAAAAAAAAAAGACTATATTGTACAGAGTATGGTTGTCCTGAGGCCCCGTAGGACCACTCCCCTAGGAAAGGTTCCATGACCAAAATAATGTTGGGGAAAATCATAATTTTGGGGGTGAGAATTTTTTTGATGCTGCTAAGAATGTTCTAGGCAGGGAGGCAGGGCAGCTGGGAGGCCCCTCTCCTTGCCATGAGAACGAAGGCCTCATCCAGGAACAATGGGAAAGTCAGTTTCTTTTCCCTGCTTTCTTTTTTTTTTTTTTTTACCTCAAATAGAAACCCTGTACCATTAACATTGCTTCCTATCTTCTTTTGTTCCAGCCTTAAGCAACTGCTATTCTATTTATTGTCTGGGTTTTGCCTGTTCTGGTGCTAGGGAGAAGATGCCAGAATATAGGTCAGAGTTGCAACCTAGCCCCAAGCCCCTGTTCTGCTGGCCTTTAGCCTGTATTGGAGTGAGGGCAAACTCTGGCTTCAGGTAGAAAGAAGCAAAGGGGCTGGCTGCCAAGCTGTCTGCTTCTTGAAGTCTCCCCTGGCGCCATCGAAAGTTAGACAGTCTTTGTGCCTTCAGGTGACTGCAGCAAAGGGAGTTTGCCTGGATTGACTCTGGACCAATGGCCTTTTCTACACCAGGCTCTTGGCCTCCATCTGCTCTTCTGGTTGGGTTCTAAGCCTTCTTTGATCCCTTTTCCCCTTTACCTGCCCTGACTGGAGCGGCATCCCATGTGGGAACAGTTCCCATACAAGCAGATTAATCTTTTGTTTCTCCCTGGGGCAGTTATGGCCCCAGAAATGCTTCCCTGCAAGGCAGCCCAGCCAGAGTAGCCAGCATGGAGCAGCCCAAAATTGTGAGCTCCAAAACCAGGGCATCCTCTGACCCACAGCATACCTAGTGAGCAGGCGTGCAGCATCAGACCAGTGCCATTCCTGCTCACCTGGGCATACCCTGCATATCTGAGCACACCCCCATTCCTCTGTCTCTTGCTAGGGGTAAGGGGGGGGAGGGGGGAGGGAGATTCCCTCTACTCCTTTCCCCCTCTGACTCTGAGAAGTCTGAGTGGACAGAGGGTCCCCTCTGCCTGGGGATAGGAAGAAGAGCTCTTTGTAACAATGCTGAGAATTCTGTGGAGAGCCAGGCCATAAAATGCCCTGGTTGGCCATACACTATAGATTAGTTCATGTTGCTTTTTTTTAAATATTAATTTATTCCCATCTGGGCATGGTGGCATGCACCTGTAATTCCAGCTACCTGGGAGGCTGAGGCTAGGGATCACTTGAATATGTGGGTTCGAGACAACCCCAGGCAACATAGTGATACCTAATTATTCACTAAAAAAAAAATAATAAAAATAATAATAATAACTTATTCCCTTGGTACTGTTATTTTAAGCCTTTTTTAAATTGAGGTGACAGTGGTTTATATCATTCTTGTTCTTTACCAATCTTAGGATTAAAACGCTTGTTTTTTAAACGGTAATATTGAGGAATAATTTACATATCATCCAATTCACCTAAAGTACAATCCCAGGGAGAGAGGGGGGTAAAAAAGTACAATCCCATGGTTTTTAATGTCATCACAGACTTGTGACATCATCACCAGAAGCAGTTACATCACCTCACATAGAAACCCTGTACCCATTAGTCTCTCCCTGTTTTCTATTCTATTCTAGCCCTAAACAACTACTATTTGCTTCTCTGGATTTGCCTGTTTTGCATATTTCATGTATGGAATCATACAAAGCCATGCAACATGAACTTTTAAAACTGATTTCTTTGCCAAACAAGTTTCCAGGTTTATCTGTGGTGTGGCTTGTATCACTACTTTGTTTCTTTTCATGGCTGAATAATATTCCATTGCGAATAAACAGCATGGTGTGCTTGTCCATTCATCCACTGGTGAACACTGATAGGGTTTCCACTTAGTGAACATTTCGAAGAATGCTGCTGTAAATACTCATGTGCAAGTTTTCATGTATGTTTCTATTTCTCTTGGAGTAAAATCTCTGGGTCATAATTGTTGGAGGATCCACCAGACTTTTCCAAAGTTTTTGGACCATTTAACATTCCTACTTGCTCTGCGTGGGGTTTCTGAGTCTTGTGCAGATGCCTTGACATTTGTTAATGCCTGACTTTTTTATTATATCCACACTAGAGAATATGAAGCAGTAATCTCATTGTGGTTTTGATTTGCATTTCCCTAAGATTAATTTAAGCAGTGTACTGTGTATATTTTCATGGTCTGATGGCCATTTATACATCTCAGGAGACGTGCCTATTCAGGTCTATTAGTTATTTTAAAAGTAGGTTATTCATGTTTTGATTGTTGAGTTGTAGAAGTATAGATTGTACTTAAGAGTCCCTATCAGATACAGGATTAGTAAAAAGTTTCTGTATTCTCTGCATTCTTTTTTACTTTCTTTTTTTAAAAAACTAATATATATTTTTATTGAATAAGTTTTGTTTACATTTGCCTTTTGGGTATTCCTCCCACACCTCACCCCCCTGGTCTCTCCATCTCTTCTTTCATTGCCATTGTTTAATTTTTAGTCCCTTGGGTTCTTCCTCTTTCCTGTAGCAATGTCCTTTTGTCTAGTGTGAACATGGTTTCCTGGGACACAGTGGCCTTGCTTTTTTACTTACTTGATGGTATCCTTTGAAGCACCAAAGTTTTTAATTTTGGTGATGTCTCTTACTCATTGTTTTATGGAAATACAGCTTACCTATAACACTGGATTTATTTCAGTATACATGATTTTTTTTTTTTTTTTTTTGAGACTAGGTCTCATTATTTTTGCCCGTGGAACCGCAGGCTCACGTTGCCCGGGGTACCACAAACTCAAGCAATCCCCAGCCTCAGCTTCCCTGGTAACTGGGATTACAGGTGCGCACCACCACACCCAGCTATTTTTTGGGACTAGGTCTCACTGTTTTTGCCCTGAGCGGGACTCGAACCGCTATCCCTAGCCCCAGCCACTTCATAAGCTGAAGCTTACAGGCACGAGCCACCATGCCCGGCTTGATTTTTTTTTTTTTTTTTTTTTTGAGACTATGTCTCATTATGTTGCCTCAGGTAGTCCCAAACCCATGGACTCAAGTGATTCCTAGCCTCAGCCTCCCAAGGCTGGGATTACAGGCACACAACACTACGCCCAGCTATTTTTTGAGAGTAGGTCTTGCTATGTTGCCTGGGGTAGTATTGAACCCATGGAGTCAAGCAATTCCTAGCCTCAGCCTCCCAAGGCTGGGATTAAAGGTGTGCACCACCGCGCCTGGCACACATGATGATTTGATGTATGTCTTAACTCATTTTCAATTGTGGGCAAGATAAGCAGACATGATGAGGGGCAGATGGGTAGCCAAGTTCACACTGCCTGGGCTCAGTGACAGTGGGTAGCTTGTAGGCAGTCAGCACGTGTTTCATATGTGATAAAACCGCAAAATGATTCAGTGCAAATGGGGGAGGGCAACATAGATTAGATCCATATAAACAACCTGAATGCAACGAAACGGGTTGGTGTAGCTCTCCAGGGAGCAACTCTCCATGCCAGGGACATCGTGGGTGTGGATGGGAAACCTTCACAACAGACCTTGCTGTTTGGGAGGATGTTCTCTGCCCTGCCCCATGACTGTGTAGTCATTTTTCACCAAGCCTGGGTTTGTGGGGAACACTGAAGGTTTCAGCTTTGAAATCACGTCAGAAAGCCTGATGTGAGGTGTAGAGCAGCCGAACCTTTCTTGTTGACTTTCTCAGGTGGACCCAGGGAAACCCCTCCTTCCTCTTATAAACTCAGAAATAGGAATCTTAGACTCACTCCCTCCCGAACCCTACAGAAACTGTAGGATTCTGATTGGTGCCTTCCCAAAACCGACTCTCAGAACCAAAAGCAGCTTTTGCTGACATCTGTTCTTTCTGGGACACTGATATTTTTATTTATAAAATGACACTCTTATCCCCAAATAGATTCTTATTTTTAACAGGCTCACTCCCTTTGAGGGATGCCTGAGGCTCATAGTCTTGCTCTCTGGCATGTCAGTGTAACCCTGCAAACCCAGGAAGGCCCTCAGCCTGTGCCAGAGCAGGGGGGAGGCCACTCCTTGGCCAGGAAGGCCCAGTGTCCTTTACATCTGGAGTTGGCTTCTGCTTTACTGTCTCCCCTCCACTTTTTAACCTCTGTCCAAGAAGGAAAAACTTCCAACTGGCAGTAATTGCTCCCAGGAGACTCCCTCTGTGACTAACACAGAGAGGAGACTAGATAAGAAAAGGTGCTTGGAGAAGCCTGGAACCTCTCTGCCCCCTTCTCCAAGCTCCCTGGTTTCTTGTCTTCCAGCTGCCCAACATGTTTGGCGACCTGCGTTCCACATTCATTGCCCTGATGATTGGATCCTATGCCTCCTCAGCAGTC
The DNA here is from genome assembly GCA_004024945.1 of Uropsilus gracilis. Lineage (NCBI taxonomy): Eukaryota > Metazoa > Chordata > Mammalia > Eulipotyphla > Talpidae > Uropsilus > Uropsilus gracilis. Next base: position 7,376 of record PVHY01024959.1, on the reverse strand, counting down.
ACCTTCCCAGGAATCAAGGTGAGGCTGTGGCTGACTGATCTCCAGTATGTTGATTTGGTTCAGGTGTCTGAATAGAGACCTCTCCAAGGCTCCTTCAACCCTCTCTGAAGAGGGAAGTAATTGTGGTTGGGTTGCTGGGTCCCTCCCTGTCGGCACACCTGGGAGGATGTACCTGGGCCTCACATGAATAGGGAAAGAACCACTGAGCCATGGGGGACAGAAAAGTCAAGTGAATTGCTCCAGAGTGTTCCCACAGACAGTGCATTTCTGGACTGAGGTAGAGAAAGGGAGTGGTGAGTCTGTCCGGGTCTTCAATCCAAATGTCTCCCCTACCCCCAACTCTGTTGTTGTTGGGCTGTTACTCTCCATTAGCAAAGCGCTGCTCTCAGCCAAGTTGGTTCAGCTGTTTCCCTCCCAGACAGGATTCTGAGCCCATGGAAGTCACACAGGGTCAGGACGAAGCAAATACCCATAGCCCATCAGCCCAGTTCCTACTCCAAACCCTGCAACAGTGAATTTATCAAGTAAATCCCCCTCTCCTGAAGGACGGGGGTTTAGGGGCATGTGGAGAAAGCATCACAGATATGGACCTACCACCTGGGAATCACTGTGTTCAGAGAGCCTGGGGCCAGTCATCCAATGGACTTACACTCCTGGAGGAGCTATCTGCCAGGACCCTGGTGACTGCTGCATTGGTGACAAGGACAGTGACAGCTAACACACTCAGCAGGTGCCACCAGCCGGGCCCCAGCCTGAGCACTCTCCCAGGACCACACCCATTTACCCTTGGCTCACACCACCACATGGGTCCATGTTACCCCCATTTCACAGAGAGAGCAAGATGCCCCTCTGTTCATTCCTTGAGTTTTTTTGGCACCTATTATGTGTACTTCTTCAAGGCATGGGAGAAAGACTAGCAGGTTCCTGCTCTCAGGAAATAAGTCTAACAAAGATAACTAAATAAATCAAGAAGTCAGGAATCTCAGCCAGGGCTGTTCACTGTGAGCTAGGGATGTGACAGTGATGACCTTGTCAGGGAAGCCCTCTCCAGGGGGTGACATTTGGTCCAAACTGGAGGCATAGAGGGTTGATGACATGCCAGGGTGAGCTGAAATTGTGGGGCTGCAGGGTGCTTGATGACTAAACGCTGAGACTGACAGTCTGGGCCTCCTCATGTAGCTCAGCACAGGGTGACTGGGGCTGCCAGATGCCCTCTGCCTGCTGCCTGCCTGGCTGGCCTCTGCTAACTGTTCTCCCTTCCCCTCCCCCACCATTGTGCCTGTCAGGTCATCTACGACTTTGGTGTCTCCTTCATCATCATCCTCGTGGTCTGGGCTAGTTGCTCTGGGCTGGTTTTCCTCAACTGCTTCTTTAACTGGCCCCTGGAACCCTTCCCAGGGCCAGAGGACATGGACTACTCGTAAGTGGATGTGCTGTCTACTCCTAGCCCCACCCTGACCGGGATCCTGGGCAGCACTGACAGATGCTCTTCCATGGCCTACAGGGTGAAGATCAAGTTCAGCTGGCTGGGCTTTGACCACAAGATCACAGGGAAGCAGTTCTATAAGCAGGTGACCACGGTGGGGCGCCGCCTCAGTGTGGGCAGCTCCATGAGGAGCACCAAGGAGCAGGCAGCGCTGCAGGAGGGCCACAAGCTGTGCCTGTCCACTGTTGACCTCGAGGTTAAGTGCCAGCCAGACGCTGCAGGTATCCACCTTGCCACCCTCATCTTCCAGGCCTCCTGAAAAGTGGGCCAGGGCACCTGCTCCTAAACCCATACCCTGGCAAGAGGGGTGACAACCCAGATCCAGAAACCTCAGCCCCAAGCCCTTGCCTCACTGCATCAGCACTGTCTTTGTGGGTATCAACTCACTTAGCTTAAATTTCTTCAGTCCCAGTGGTCAGATGAGCGCACTAAGGGTCACTGAGGGTAAGGGGTTCACCCAACTCACTTCACACAACTGGGTGACCCAACTCTATCACACACACTGCCAACTTGTGTCCCTTTTTATTGGGCTTATATAAATATATGCCCGACAGGGCCCAACTTGTATCCAGTGAGCTGCGTGCAGTGATTAGGTCAACAAATCAAGCCTTCCCTGTTCACATACCTGGCCCCTGGATGGTGGGTGGGTGGGCTTTTGAACCGTGGCAACACTGGCCCCAGTTCTCCCTGAGCATCCTGGCCTTCTCCCCACAGCGGCCCCCTCGTTCATGCACAGCGTCTTCAGCCCCATCCTGCTCCTCAGCCTCGTCACCATGTGTGTCACGCAGCTGCGGCTTATCTTCTACATGGGTGCCATGAACAACATCCTCAAGTTCCTGGTCAGTGGCGATCAGGCTGTAGGTAGGTGGCCTCTGGTCTCCAGTGTGCAGCCCCACTGGAGGTACCCCACGGGCAGTGGTCATTCTAGTCTGCCTCCCCAGTGCCTGGGGTGGGGTCAAGTCCACTACCCAACCGATGGGCAGCCGGGCCATAAAATGCCAAAACCTGAGGGACCTGTTGCATGTTGGAGCCATTTCATCACAGTCGGGGTGTTTGGGGTGTGGAGGGTATGTTTTCACTGCCTGCGGGTGGAAGGTTGACGTGTGTGTTTGTAAGAAAACATTGTGCAGAACAGAGTCCTCCACCTGAGACTTGTTGAAAGATGGCAAATCAAAACCAATGCCAAGAATTTCCCAGGAAACCACAGGGTTGGCGTCTAAAGCAGCTGGGTGCCTTGGGGAGGACAGGCTGTCCAATGGGAGACTTGGGGACATTTGGGCTGGCACTGGAATGGGTCTCCAGAACCAACAAGTGAGCCCTGGAGGAGGCCTCCTCCCACATGTCATCCAGTTGAGGCTTGTTAAGTCTGGTAAACAGAACTGATAACTCACATGCCACTTTTCCAAAACCGCACGGAAGGCCCTCAGCTGATTAGAGGTTTTGATTGTACAAAGAAAGTCAGTACTTCCTCAGGGCCTGAGCTGAATCAGCTTTAGTCATTCCTACTCAGGACAAACACTTTCGGTAAATCCTTTATATTGGCAATCTCTTTGGTGCGCAGCTACTTTTGGTGGTTGAGTTGTTTTTCCCTGAGGGAAGATACCCTAGGCATTGTAAGGAGTCAAAGCCTATTTTATACAGGATGAGAAAAGATGACAGGGAACCAGTCAACACTGTTTCCAGTGTGACCAGGGAGGAACAGTCATGTGCCCATATAGAACTTCAGTGAATACAGACTAGGTACAGGCCTGGAGGAGTCTCTGGGAAGCTGACCACCTGTTTAGCTTTGTTTAGTCCAGCGATATTCCTTCACATGTCTCCTACAGGAAAACTTCTGGTCAGTAACTCTCATTAAAGCCTGCGCGCCACACTTTGGGGAGGGTTGATCCAGCATGTCTGAACTCCTCTATTCCAAGCTCTCAGGGTGGGGAGTCCCTGAAGTGTGCAGAGCAAGGTCTTCACTGACTCTTGGAAGACCAATTTCTCTGCTGCTGACTCATAGCTTTTAGACTCGAGTTTTCTGAGAAAATCCTTTACTACTTAAGAGGATTTTTTCCCCAACTCTTCCCCACATTCAAAACGTTAATTTCAAGAAGTAGAGGAAGTTGAGCCAGGAAATTCAGTCTGCGGCCAAAAGGGCACTGGTTTGCCCCATCCTGCCCCTTGACCTTCTGCACCCACACCAACAGCCCTGGCTGTGCCCAGAGAGCCGATGTCAGGATCAGGGAGCCCCTGTGGTAGAGGGGAGACCAGCTTTGTCAGTCTGGGGGGAGACCCAGGGGTGTCTGCTTTTGCTGAGGGTTGGAATGGATTCTTTGATTTCTGGCAAAGATGTGTTCCTGTGGGAACACACACATATACATACACTCTCACTGAGGAGCTTGAGTTCTGCAGGATCCTTTGGCACCCACGCCACTTCCTCAGCACAGTCCCCTGCCAGTGTGTAGGCCTTATTCATCAGCCTGCCTATGATGAGGCATAGCTGCACGTGACTGAGGCTCCAGCAGACAGGAAAGCGTCAGCAGCCACCGGTGCAGTATCCCCTCCTGCCTTCCTCGCAGGCCTGGTTGTGCTTGGCCTCTCCGATGAGCATCAGTTCTCTGAGGGAAATAGTGTACACACCAGTCCTAGCGCTAGTCTGCCACAGTCTATCTCTCTGTAACGACCTTTGAAATTTTTAAGGCTAACCTCCCTCCTTTCTGCTTTTTTCACCCTTGCTTTCTTGGTGCAGTAATGGCCACTGGTAAGCAGGGGCTGGTGGGCTCTTGGGAACGTTGCACCATCCCCTCCCAGCCCATCTGTGTTCAGTCAAAAAACACCTTGCCTTGAATTCTAAAACATCCCTGTTAGCCAGAACTGTGGGTGGGGGTGGGGCAGCTTCTATTTGCCTAAAAAATCCTGTCGTAATTTTAAGACTCTTTGAAGATGGAAGCTCTTACGTCAGCGCCCCTGTGAATAGTGCCTTCCTGGTGTATTTCTAGAGGCAGAAAACTAGCAGTCAGTTGTACACAAAGCCTCAGTCACAGGCATTGGCAATTTTGTGGTTCACGAGTCATAGAGACTTCCTGGAGCTCCTGGGGGAGGTCATTGTGACATCCTGGATTTCATTAGCTGTTTCTTAGAAACGAGCAGGGGATTTGGAGAATAGACTAATCTGCCTGTTGCCCCAACTTTGATTTTAGAGGTTGTTTCTGGGTTCCCCTCATGACCCAAAGTGATAAGGGAAGGGGGAGGTCTTGGGGGACCTCAGAAGGGCCTAGGGGGTCTCAGGCTCTCCCCAGTACCTGCCCCTATTACTGGAAATGTCCCCTGCCCATGACACAACCCATCTTCTCCCCAGTTGGCCTCTACACCTCCATCTTCGGTGTGCTCCAGCTGCTCTGCCTGCTGACAGCCCCTATCATAGGCTACATCATGGACTGGAGGCTGAAGGAGTGTGAAGATGGCTCGGAAGAGGCCGAGGAGAAAGAAGCCAACCAGTGCGTAGCAGAGCCTGTGCCCTGGCCCCCACCCTGGGGGAGGAAGGCACAGTCAGATGCTAGGCAGGGCCAGGGCTGCTGGTTCTATTTTAGAGTCGGATGAGAGACCAGAGAAGGTGCCCTCCAGCTGCATTCACTCAGCTCAGCACGCCTCCCTGGGGTATCTGTATGTGCACACTGCTTTATGGAAAGTCTTGGGTGTTTGGGAATTACTGAACTTGATGAGAGGGAGAAATCAGAGGAGGATCGTTGTGCAGACAACTAGTTAGCAAACCATTAGCTGTTCGGGTTGCACTTGAATCCTGGGGCACATATGGTCCATGAGGGGCATTGGGGGGGGCGGGCGAATGAAATCCTACTTGCCTACCTGGTTTACTCCACTCAGTGTGAGCAGTCAGTCGCTCTGACCCTCATATGGGTTCATATTTGTGTTCATCAAACAAGATCCTGGAGTCCTACTCCACAGAAGGGTGGGACTCTAAGATCAGAGGATGAGTTAAATGCTGTCTTCTCTGACTCCACCTAATGTAATAAGCTGCTGTTCATTGTATTAGGCCTGGTGCCAAGCACTTAATGTACAGCATCTTGATTAGACCTCACACCTCAACAAGGTGTATGCTAGTGTCATGCCCATTTAACAGAGGAGGAAACTGGAGGTTGTAGTTTAAGTTGCTTGCTTGGGGTCACATAGGAGGAAGCAGTAGACCTGGGACTCCTGGCACATCTCCGAACCCCTGGCATTCATTCCTGGATGCCATGCAGTTGTCCATGGGACATCTGTATGGGTGGTGAGACTAGAATCAGTCATGGTAAATTCATAAAGTGATAATTACAGAGAATGTTATCTAGGTCAGGTCCTGTGGCCAAAAGGTTATTTGTGCCCATACCGGTTCCATCTGCTGCATATTTGCTTCTCCTTCACCCCCACTGCCTCCCAAGGAAAAATCTGCTCCCTCATTTGGCTTATTATATGGCTTACTGTCAGCTCCCTGCCGGATTTGGGTGAAGCAAAAGCCAATAGTGCAGTGAGACTTTGCCACTTCCTAACGTGGGCACTGCCTGCTCGTTCTGTAAGCTGAAGCAGTTGGCACGTAGATGACCATCTTCTCCTGCCTGACCTCTCCACTGGGGTTCACACCCAGTGCTCTGCTGCGAGGGTGTTGTGGGGAGTGTCACTGATTGTGGTCCAGCCCCAACAGTTTAGAAAGTATACTGGGGTGGAGGAACTCTGAGTCTTATGTTATCCATGAGCTATTACCCTCAAGGCCTGAATTTGTGCAAGAGTCCATTCTCCTCCATGGAGTCTCCAACTCCAGTGTGCATTTTGTCTCCACAGAGGCCAGGAGAAGAAGAAAAAGCGGGACCGCCAGATCCAAAAGATCACCAACGCCATGCGGGCTTTTGCCTTCACAAACCTGCTGCTGGTGGGCTTTGGGGTGACCTGCCTCATCCCCAACTTGCCTCTACAGGTAAATCTGGGGAGAGGGAGCATTCGGACAGGGTATGGACAGTGAAACTCAGAAGGTCCATGACGTGTCCATTGTGGAAACCATGAACAAATGAACGGTGACTTTTCCGTTCATCTCACTCAGCCAGCCTGCTGTCACTTACAAATGCTGGGGGTGAGGTGTGAATAAAACTGGAATTGCCTCCAACAGAAGGCTCTTCTCTTGGAGAGCATATTGTTCTCAGTCTTTAGGGCATTTTGTAGATACTGAATACCACCATCGTGCCATTTCTAGAAACTTGTAGGGTAGCTGAGTGGCTACTTGTTTTATATTTGTTCAAATAGCTGAAATATGATGTCCAAAGAGGCCTGGGCCAGTCTGCAGTGTGGCAGGAACATTTGGGTACAAGGATACCCCACCCAGTCTCTGCTGGAGAGGGTGGGTCCTTCAGTTGCTCCAAGAGGCCTCACATCCGATGACTTGGAATTTGGGTTCAAAGCTCAGTATCTGTACAAGATTTCTGGTAGTTTTGAAACCTTACTTTTGTCAAGAGATTTTGTTACTTGTCTGTCTTCACTGTTAGGTCTGTGACATTGTTCTAGCTCTAGTCCCCAAGTTTACAAACTTAGAGGGGACACAAGTGGTGGAATTACTTCCAGGTAGGTGTAACCCAGCTCTGGATGGTATCTTGGGCCAGGCCTGGGAGGAAGCAAGAGTTCCTTACTTTTACAAGTAAGGCTAGGCCGGGCACGGTGGCTCGTGCCTGTAAGCTTCAGCCTATGAAGCGGCCGGGGCTAGGGATCGTGGTTCGAGTCCCGTCTGGGGCCCATAGTGAGACCTAGTTCCAAAAAAATATAGCTGGGTGTGGTGGTGTGCCTGTAATCCCAGCTACCTGGGAAGCTGAGGCTGGGGATTGCTTGAGTCTGTGGTACCCTGGGCAACGTGAGCCTGCGGTTCCACGGG
>PVHY01024958.1:0-18983 GCA_004024945.1 Uropsilus gracilis | reverse complement strand
GGATCTCATTGTGGTTCTGATTTGCATTGCCCTGAGGGCTAATCATGGTGAGCATCATTTCATGCGCTTATTGGCTATTTGTGTGTCATTGTAGAAATACCTATTCCAGGCCTTTGCTTATTTTAAAATTGCCTGCCTCAGCTCCAGATCCTCAAATCTTTCCAAGAATGTCTTTTCTCCTCCCATTACACTGCCAGGAAATTAGGCTTTGATGAAAAGTGAGCCAGAAGAATAGAAATATGAATTAGGATAATGACTGTGGGAGAAGTGAAATGTTTGAGAAAATTTTCTCTTGAGTATGTCTTAAAGGTTTTATTTATTTATTTATTTATTTGAGACTAGGTCTCGCTATTTTTGCCCATGGAACCGCAGGCTCTCGTTGTCTGGGGTACCCCAGGCAATCCCCAGCCTCAGCTTCCCAGGTAGCTGGGATGACAGGCGCGTGCCACCACGCCCAGCTATTTTTTGGAACTAGGTCTCGCCACGGGCCCCACGCAGGACTCGAACTGCGATTCCTAGCCCCGGCCGCTTCATAGGCTGAAGCTTACAGGCACGAGCCACCATCCCCGGCCCTGTCTTAAAGGTTTTAAAACTTTTATTACACAAAATATAATTCCCCATCCCTAACCACCTACCCGAAATGTCTATGGCTAGCCTGGGTGCCTGTATTTGTGGAGCAGGTAGACTATCAGATTTCTCAAGCAGCCCAACCTAATCTGGCATATCATTGACTAAAGGGATAGGATCCTAGTTCCCACATTGGTTCCCAGCTAGGTCATCTCCTCCCCCATCTCCATTCCCCACCACCAACACACACACACACATACACACACCTCTTGTCCTGCCTGCCCTCCAGGTTTCCTTGTCTCCGGTGGCTTTGCTATAGCCTCGTTGGGAAGCTATTTGGAATTATCTCTCATTGATGAAGGACTGCATGTCCAGAGTGACTTGGGAGTAAGGAGTGCAGAGATGAGACAGCATGCACAGCACAGCAAAGTTAAGGCCCAGGATCAAGATATTCTGAAGTTGCTGCACCAAGTGCAAAAGCTCATGTAGGGTAAAATAGGCAAGAACAGATGTAAAAATGCTTCTCCTGGGACTCCTCATAGAACTTGATATCTAGGAGTAGTAGTATTTTCAAACTACTGCTTGAGATCTGGGAATAAGAAACAGGACTGTCAATCCATCATTATTTGGAGTATTCATTTTACTGTGAAGAATGCTTAGGTTTTCATAAGGAGGTGGAAACTTCCTTGCCAAATATCTCTGGAAGTTAGGGCTGGTGAGATGGTTTTTCTGCCTGCAAATTTGATTTCAGGCTCATTGCACTGTACCTTGGACTGCCCAGGGGTAAGAAGCCAGCGGAGGGATGGGTGGGGAAGGGAAGGGCTCTTCCCATGAGGATTTAACAGCCAGATCCAATGGCAGATCTTGTTAAAAGCCCTGACATTACCCCAGAAAAGTATGCACCCATCATGATCCACTGCATGTTTTTGTAGATAATTCATGACTTGTAACCTCCAAGGTGTCTAGAAGCTGCTTACAGAGTTGGGACCATCTGCAAATGTGCAGTGAAACCTGCCAGGGACCACAACTAGTTCTTACCAGGTTTGACCAAGGAGAAAATGTGGTAACAACATGATAAAAACAAGAGTAGTTCAGTGGCCAGCATTATTTTTGAGTACAATGAGCCAGGCATTGCTTGGAGTTCATGGTGTGAATTAGTTCTTTTTTTTTGGAGACTAGGTCTCGCTATTTTTGCCTGTGGAACCGCAGGCTCACATTACCCGGGGTACCACAGACTCAAGCAATCCCTAGCTTCAGCCTCCCAGGTAGCTGGGCTTTCAGGCACGCGCCACCACGCCCAGCTATTTTTTGGGGACTAGGTCTCACTATGTGCTCGAACTATGGGACTCGAACCACGATCCCCCAGCTGTGGCTTCTTAGGCTGCAACTTACAGGCATGTGCCACCATGCCTGGCCTGAATTAGTTCATTTAATTCTTGTAACAACCTTGTGAAGTACAGCAATGTATCAGTGAAGAACAGGACCACCTTCTGAGAAATGCCTTGTTAGGCAATTTTATTGTGTGTGACTGTCAGAGTGTAATCATGCACACCCACATGATAGTACCTGCTAGACACCAGCCCCATCCTCATGTGAGATCCATTGTGACCCGAACATCATTAAACAATGTGTGACTATATTAAAGCCCTCTGCAAATGGGGAATCCAAAGCTCAAAGGGTTAAGTGACCTGCCTGAGGTCACAGAGGTAGGGTTTGTCCCCAGAAGCCTCCTTCTAGTAGTCATAAAGTCTTGTCTCTGCCTGGAGGTGCAGAGTTCACACAAATGGGTGAAATGGCTGAGGGCGAGAGTTTGTATTAGACATGTTCCTGCACCTCATCTGTGCACAATGAGCCAGGAGCTGCTGCTTTCTGGGGATGTGACACCTTACCCTCTTAGAGCTGTTAGTCCTGCACTCCACCTAAGGCCATGACAACACCCCCCTCCTCTCTCTTCCAGGAGCTGGAGAAGCTGGGCCTTGGCGACAGTGTGGACCTGCATGTGTATGAGATTCCAGTGGAGTACAAGACTGTCCAGAGGCTCATCCCTGCCCTGTGGGAGAAGCACAGCCCACAGGTGAGTGGAGCAAAAGCCCGTGCTTCCTCATCGGGACATGCAGGTGGGCCTCCCACACTAGTGGTCTGGGTGACTTTATTCCTACTCTAGTCGTACAGCCTGTGCCACAGCCTTTAGGGCTCATTTCCCCACTGCCTTTGTAGGTGAGGGAGGAAAGCAAATGTCTAGGGAGCCAAGAGCCTGATTTCATCCCACTAGAAGTCTCTATAGTTACAAGCGTGTTTGGTCATAGTGATATCGAAATGTATCCTAACTGGGCATAGTTACAAATGTTGATGCTTCAGGTATAATTTGATCCACGGGATGGTGTGGTGTTACCAGGACCCTCTCTGGACTTCTCAGCCTTGTTTTGCAGTCAGCTTTGCTTTGACAAAGACAGGTGACTGCTGGTTGGTGGTCTGCAATCCAGCCAACTCAGCTGAGAACGCTTTCCTGCTAATGATGCCCTACTACAATGGTTCCCATCGGCCCTCTTGGGTCACAAAGCCGTCTCTGGGCCAGCTGCTTTGGCTGAGGCACAAGAAGGAATGTTCTGACTCTCCAGGCCTGATTACATGGCCACTCTGATGACCAGAGAGAATGAGAAGGGGAGGGGAAGAGAGAGAGAAAGAGAGTATTTGTGTGTTGGAGGGGGTGTTCTGCAAAGGAAACTGGATGTAGCAAGGACTGTGGCTCTCAGATGTGGAACAGAGGCCACACTGTCCTGTGGTTCAGCCAAGATGCCTGGGAACTTACCTGACTAGTGCCTCTCACAGGTGAGGTCCTGGTCCACTGGAGGGCCCTATCTATTCCCACCCTAGCTCCTGATTTGTGCTCTTTAGGGCTTGTCAAGAATCTTCCTTTAGCAAGCCCTCCTATTGCATCACCAGAGTAATTGCTGCTTTTTTAGAGGGGAAACCTAAACACTTAGTGAGGAAGGACCAAAGCCTCTGTGAATAGGCTTTTCATCTGCCTTGCCTATCCTAGTCAAAAAATAAAAACCTAATACACAAGCATGTTTTAAAGTTTTCCACACTCTATAGAAAAGGATAAAGAACAGGATTTTAGAGTTAGGCTGCTACCAGTGAACTGTGAAGTCTCAGGCAAACCCCTTGGCTCCCCATGCCAACTGCCAGGTGTTGAGTGGCATCCCTGCTAGGTGCTGGGGCACTGTGCTCCCACCATTGGTGCCCTATAAATACTCCAGACATGGCCAGATATTACTGGGGCATAACCACTCTGGTTGAGAGCTGGTCAGTAGCGGTTAGCGGGTTCGGTGATTGTGATCACAACACAGTCTTCAGACACGTTGCCTGCATGTGACCGTGCGCATGTATATGTGTGCATATTCTGTTTAAACAGCATGCCACGAGGAGCACTTTTCTATGGCGGCCATAACAAATGTCCACATACAGGGTATCTCAGAATAGCAAAAGTTTATCTCCTCACATTTCTGGAGTGCAGAAGTTCAAAATCAGGGCATGGCAGGGCTGAGCTTCCTCAAGAGGCTGTAGGGGAGGATTCTGCTACCTTTTTTAGCTTCTGGGGGCTCCAGGTGCTTTTGACTTGTGCCTGCATCACCCTAACATGCCCTGTGTCTTCACACGGCTCTTCTGGTATCTCCTCTATTCCTAGTCAATTGACTTCTATGATAATTGATCTATGAATTTGTGCTTGGATTCTGAGTCTGCCTGGTTCATTCCAGAATGATCTCATCTCTCAGTCCTTTACTTAATTACATCTGCAAGACCCTCTCCCCCAATTAAGTCATGGTCAGGTGTTCAGACAGGGACATTTCTAGATGGAGTTCATTGTCTAGCTGTTCTGTGCCAGCTGCTGTTTGGTTTTTGCGCTCATCAGTGTTTAGTGTGTGGGGACAGGAGACGTGGTGCAGACATCAGGCACCTGGGCCTGAGTAAAGCAGCACAGCCAGCTGGTGCTCCAGGGAGTTAGCTTCTGGAGCCCGGGGCCCACCATACAATCTCATGCCAGTGATACAAAACAGTTAATTTATCAGCCACATTTTAAAAATGCAAAAGGGAATAAGCAAAATTAACTTTAATAATATGTCAGGGAGACCCCCTGTATATACTATATTATTTCAATATGTAACCAACATTGAGGGATTTTTTTTTTCCTCTCCCTTCCCCTTCCCCCAAGAAAATTGGTAGTGAACTATTTTACATTTTTTTTCTAGCCCAGACTCTGAAATCTGGTGGCTGTTTCCACTGACCCCCATCCCTATTTGTACCAGGCAACTGTCAGTAGCCACGGTGGCCATAAGGAACTGCATGCTCATTGCCTTTTATTGTATTTTATTTTTTGAAGAAAAGCAAAACCAAAATACCGCCACTCCTTAAAGTCTCTTGACCATTTTCCCCATTCTCTTAACTTCTGCGATGGCCAGGTCCCTTACACTGCTACTGTTCTACTTCTGTTTTTCAGCCTATAGATACATGTCCCCATATTTTCTTACAGTAACCCTTCTGTGTGTCAGCATCCACACAAATTAATAGTTAAAGTATTTTTTTTTTGAGACTAGATCTCGCTATTTTTGCCTGTGGAACCGCAGGCTCTCGTTGCCCAGGGTACCACAGACTCAAGCAATCCCTAGCCTCAGCTTCCCAGGTAGCTGGGATTACAGGCGTGCGCCACCACACCCAGCTGTTTTTTTGGAACTAGGTCTCTTTGGAACTACGGGCTCCAGGCAGGACTCAAACAGCGATCCCTAGCCCCTGCGGCTTCATAGGCTGAAGCTTAGGCATGAGCCACTGTGCCCCACTATTCTTAACCATTTATTCATCTAGTTAAAAATGCTCCTAAATGGCCGGGCACGGTGGCTCGTGCTTGTAACCTTCAGCCTATGAAGCGGCCAGGGCTAGGGATCGCGGTTCCAGTCCCCCCTGGGGCCCATAGCGAGACCTAGTTCCAAAAAAATAGCTGGGCGTGGTGGCACACGCCTGTCATCCCAGCTACCTGGGAAGCTGAGGCTGGGGATGGCTTGAGTCTGTGGTACCCCGGGCAACCAGAACCTGCGGTTCCACAGGCAAAAATAGCAAGACCTAGTCTCAAAAAAAAAGCTCCTAAATGTTATTTTAATGGCTAGGTAATTTTTAGGAATTAATATAACCATTCTCCTGTTACTGGGCATGTCAGTTGTTTTCGTTGTTTTCTCACAATAACAAGTGGCCATTGACAGATCATCAGTAGGCTGTTCCATCTGGTCCAGGTGTGTAGTAAGTCTATACTATCTAGGTTTGTGTAAATATACCATATAACATTTGTGCAATGACAGATTGCCTAACAATGTATTTCTTTGAATGTTTTCCCAAAGTTAAACTACGTAGTTAAACTGCTTTGGGCATGTTAACAGCTACTTAGTAGTTCATAATTTATCCCCGCTCCATGAGTAGTTAGCTAATCAGGTTGTTTCCAGCATTTGGTTGCCATGAAAAATCTACCATGAATATTTTTGCATGTTTCACAGCTATGCATGTTTCACTTGGCCTACTTTCTGCAAGAATGACTGTAGGATATATCCCAGCAGCAAGAAGTCAGAGAAACAGTGAAACTTCAGGCAGAGCAGCTCAGCAAGGATGGTGCCCTTTCCTTGGCTTGTGGGAACCCCCAGTCCCATGATCATACCTTTATAAGCCCTGCCTATCTATCTGCAGCTGGTGGTGCATGTGGGGGTGTCAGGCATGGCAACCACAGTCACACTGGAGAAGTGTGGGCACAACAAGGGTTATAAGGGACTGGACAACTGCCGCTTCTGCCCTGGCTCACAGTGCTGTGTGGAAGACGGGCCAGAAAGCATCGACTCTATCATCGACATGGATGCTGTGTGCAAGAGGGTCACTACGCTGGGCCTGGATGTGTCAGTGACCATCTCACAAGATGCCGGCAGGTAGGGCACCATGAACCCCACAGCATCGGGGATTTCCCTCCCCAGCCACAGGCTGGCATTGAACCAGCCAAGTGTGACGACTTGGTCTCTTTGGGCTGAGTACTCACTGTACATGAGGCTCAGAGATGAGTATAGACCCACTTCCAGAATTCATTATGTGTGGATCTATCCACCTCTCCCCACTTAGGTCGCTGACATCGCTCTCCTGGACACTACATTGGTCACCTCCCTTCACTGTTATTTCAACCCAGACTGCTCCCCTCCTTCTAATAGCTAGTTTCTGTGTTAGTTTACTGGTGCTGCTATAAAAAAACTCACAAATTCAGTAGCTTAGGATAACAGAAATTTATTCTCTCTCAGTTCTGGAGGCTAAACGTCAAAATGAAAGTGTAGGCAGGGGTGGTTCCTTCAGGAGCCTTGGAGGGAGAATTAGTCCCAGGCTTCTCTCCCAGCTTCTGGTAGCTGGAGGCCCTTGGGGTACCTGGTCTTATAGTGCATTACCCCGATCCCTGCCTCTATCTCCATACGACTTTCACCTCTGTGTGTGTCTTCACATGACCTTCTTATGAGGACACGAGTCTTTAAATTCCCTACTCCAGCATGGTCTCATCTTAATGACAGGTATACCTAGTTCTGCCATGCTGTGCTTTATTCTACTGTGCTGATACTGTGGTTTTTTACAAATTGAAGGTCTATGGCAGTCCTCATTTGGCGAGTCTAGGAGTGCCATTTGTCAGCACGTGCTTGTGCTCACTTTGTGTGTCTCTGATAATTAAGGTATGTACATTGGTTTAGAGACATATGGCACACTGAAACAGTTTACAGTATAGTATAAACTTAACTTTTTATGCTCTGGTAAATCAAAAAATTTGTGTGACTTACTTAATTGCCATATTAGTTTACTCAGGTGGTCTGGAACCAAACCTGCAATATTTTGAAGTATACCTCTAATTACATCTGCAAAAACCCTGTCTCCAACTAAGACTACATTAAGAAGTCTGGGCGGACAGGAATTTGGGGAGACACTACTCAGCTTACTACTAGGTTGCTTATAAAGCCGATGTCCTTTTTTTGAGTCCCTGGCATAGTTTTGCTGCTCCCAGAGTAAAATTACACCCTCTCCCCACCATCTGCAGGTTCTGAGGGCCTGGCCCTTGACCCACTTTCACTTGCCTCCATGATCCCCTTACCTCCAGACCCTCAAGCCGGCCCCCTCCTGTTTCACAGACATCCCAGGCTCAACTCCAGCCTCAGATGCTTTGTAGCATGGCAACCTCTTCCCAGAAGTCACCATCCTCAGATAACTCCACTCTCAGGTCTTAGCTCTGACACTTGGACTCCTTGGGAGGCCTCCCCAGCCTCTCAGATCAAGTTACATCTTCTAAGCACCTGGTATCTGTTTCCACAACACTTTGGATATTTTTTATAGCCTAAAGGTGGAAGGTGGCAAATTCAGATGATTGGATGAAGGAGTGACTGAATTTGCTATTATTTTGTTATTGAAACTAATTTTAAGTTTTACAGATAATGCTGGAATATATTTTCATATGTTCCCATTGTGGAAAAGTTCTCTTTTCCTCCCTTTTTGCCCCCAGAAATTAACTTGATGAGTCAGAGACTTTCATTTTGAGCCCTCCTACTGCCCCCACATTTGCATCCATACAGCCATGTACCACTTGACTAAGTCTCGATCAATGAGGGACCACATAGAAGGTAGCGGTCTGGTACCGCAGGCTGCACCATACATTCTAAGTGTGCTAAGCATGCTGCCTGTCTAGGTTTGTGTATCTACACTCTAAGATGTTTGTGCAACAGCAAAATTACCTAATAACACATTTCTCAGGACATGTCCCCAGCATTAAGCGGAATAACTGTGCCTGGAACCCTTAATGACTGGCTCAGGACTTTCTCCTGTTTTGATCCACCTTGACCTAAATGGTCTTCCATGGTGTGTATTTTCCCAAGCATCCCCTTCCCAAGTTTCACTTGTGAACATACAGCATGGTCTTGGTGAGCTCCATTTACCTCTGGGTCTGCTCGCACAGTCCGTATTTTATAGTGTTCTGTGTGAATGAGCATTCAGGGCTCCTGTCAGTGAATCTGTGTCTGAACCTGTCTGAGTGGCTATTCAAAATAATGGCCTTGGTAGTTTGCAAACAACAGAAATGTATGGATCATGGTTCTGGAGTCTGGGAGGTCGAACTGAAGACGTCAGCATGTCCTGCTCTGCTGAAGATCCTCCAGGCCATGGTGGCTGGCCTCTTGCAATGTCCTCATCTGGCCAAAGGGCTGGGGAGCTATGTGGTCCTCTTCTGTGACTGCTAATGTCATTCACAGGGGTCCCACATCCCCAAAAGCCCACCTCTACTACTGTCTCTCTGCGATTTAGGACTTCACTGTAGGAGTTTGACAAGTACACAGATGTTCAGACCCCAACAGGTCATCCTTTGTTGTTCTGCTGTTATAGGCAGCACTGCTGTGAACACCTTTTTCTCACTATCTTGTGCCCTTAGGTAGACAGTTCCTTTAAAACTAGAAATATCACAACATAAAATCTTTACATTTGTAATTTTACTGGCCTGCCAAGTTACCTCCCCTGGGATGGTGTGGGGGGCACACCCAGCACTTCACTCTCTCACATGTACCCCAGCACTTGGAGTTAGAGGTTTCCTTTTTTGCAAATCCAGGGGTAGAGGAGAGGCTACTGTCCATCTCTCAGATTTCTGGCGAGGTTGAGGGTGATCAACCTTTTTTTTTTTTTTAACATTTTCGAAAGGACAGGTCCATTAGGGAGAGAAGGGAAAAGGCACCATCAGTCATAGGCAGGCAGGGGAGCTACACAGGTCAGTCTCAGGGCAAGTTTGGACAACAGCTGGGCCATTCATCTGTGCACTGACTCTCACTCCATTTTGGTCTCTCCCCCCCCCCACCCCCTACCTGCTGTGGCTTAGGTACCTGTGCGACTTCACCTACTATACCTCCTTGTACCAGAGTCACGGCCGCTCAGCCTTTGTCCATGTGCCCCCCCTGGGCAAGCCTTACAACGCAGACCAGCTGGGCCGGGCACTGCAGGCCATCATTGAAGAGATGCTGGATTTGCTGGAGCAGTCGGAAGGCAAAATCAGCTGTCACCACAAACACTGAAGGCCTGCCAGGCTGCCAAGACAGTGTCCTACCAGGGGCCCCGGAAGGGACATCCACCCACCCTCCGGGACCTGGCTGGGAAGGCCATGACCGTCGACTGAGGATCTGATGTGGATCAGATATTCTTTGTTCTCTCTTTTTCTCTGAAAAAGCACCAGTCAGTGTGAAGGAGGCAACTGAAGACTTTTTTTCTCTATTTCCCTTTGCATCTGGGGACACAGCCATGACAGCTTCAGCCGCAGCTTCCTGTTTCTGCAGAGCCCTCCCCAGGTGGAACCCTGCCCTGCAACCCTCCGGCTGGGCCACCGTTAGTCTGCTTTTCTAGGTCTTAGCTGCGGGGATTCCAGAGTTTCCTCTGTTCCTGATCAGTTCTTTCCTAGCTGAAAAGCCTCAGAGTCTGTGCCCTCATCTGTGTCCTAAACACCCTGGAGACCCCCAGAAAGGGCTGGCCTGGGATATGGAGTGGGTTTTTTGTTTTGTTTTGTTTTTGTTTTAATTTTAAAGAACAATAGTGCTAGTTTGGGCACAGAGTAATTTATATTCCCTTTGGTTAAAATGTGGACTCTGGCCAGCCACAGAGGTCTTTTCTTTGTCCTGGGTTGTGGTCCCTTCTGCCTCCTGCCCTGAAAACTGGACCTGTATCTTTATTTGGTACTGAAAAGGAGTTGCCCTTGATCAGGGTGGGGCAGAGTGCAGACCAGGCTGGAGGTGGAGCAAGACAACTGCAGGGAGCAGGGTCATGTGTGGCTTGGCTGACTACCCTTTTCAAGACCAGAGTGGGTACTGGAGCCAGAGCTGGGACTTAAACCCACAGGGGCCTACAAAGGAGGTGGGGAGGGTCACTTTGACATACACATGACTGTTTTCTTAATATGTGAAAATCTGTAGCAGCTGCAAACCTACCCAACATCTGGCCTGGATTTCCTTAGTCTCTATGCCAGGGTCCCAGTTCTTACTTTCCTTAAAGGAGCCCCAAACGGGATTTGGGAGCCAAAGTTCACTGAGCTCCATGTATGCCAGCATGTCTGAGCAGCAGGGCAGCCAGTCAGCCAGCGGGCTTTTATGCAGCTGGTTTTGGACACTTGCCCAGGACTCAGGAGTAAATAGCTATCTTACTACCTGGCGACTTTGAACTTCCTAGCATGGGACAGGCTAACATCCCCCCAGGAGGACTGACTGCCACTGGACTTTGACACCTGCAGAAGGAGAGTGTGGTCCAACAACCACAAAGCCACATGAAGAAAACACATTTTGGAAGTACTTTTCTGTTTCGCAGCACATACTTGGCCTTATCATTTCCCTGCGTGTCAAACGTACTGAAGGCCAGTGCCATGTGGCTTCACAGTGGTGCTTCTTGGGACTTAGTTCTTTTCAGAATGGCTGAGCTTTATGTTTTGTTTTCTCAAACATTCACCCTTCTGTGCTAATGACCAGGGTGGTCCCTGCCTCTGCTGAGCTGTGTCACCTGGAAACCGGGTTGAGGGGTTCTGCTCGGTGCACTTCGGGCTTTCTCTGGAGACGGAAAGTGGGTGAGGACAGAGGTCCATGGTTGAAATGGTCTGGACTCTGCTTTCATCTTCTTGCCAGCCCCGTTCCTATGAGAAATGCCCCTTCAAGTCTTTGCAAATCCTTTGTGCCAACTTGCCTTCTCCTGAGAAATTGGAGTGTGGGCTATCACTCCACTCACCAGCTTCTGTGAGCAGACACGGTGACTTGAGTGTGGGGAGCTAAGGCCCAGGATCTCCCCGAGGTTTTACTTAGAACAGCATCCATCAGGCTTCCCTCGCCCTGCTCCCCAAGGGCTGTCTGCAGGGCCTGAGGGGGGGTATAGGTCTAGGCAGAAGGCGGAAGGGCAGGGCTGCTGAGCACCTGCCAAATGCAGACACACTCCCGCAAACCCCACGTTTTCATCTTCCAGTCTTCATTTTGCCTCTGTTTAAAGCACCATTTTTTTTTTTTAGCAACTTAGAACTATAACTTATTGTCCAATCATTGTCAAGTGTGTCATTTTTGTGTTCCTGCAACGGTTCCTGATTTCCTCATCCATCAAGTTGGAGTCCAATCCTCATCCTGGATGATGAGCATTCAGCTCACTTTGATTTTGTCAAGCAACCATTAAACATTTCACTCACTCCTTGCCAACTTTTCCATTTTCCTGTTCTCCTTTTTTGCTTTCCTTTTGGTTGAGTTCATCCATTCACTCAATGGTATGTCTGTCTGCATGTGCTAGGGCTCAGACTAAGCTATCCTGAGTGAGAAGGGAAGGCTGAGTCCCAGTCATTCTTGGCATCAGACTGAGGGGGCACCACCAGGCCAAGCCGGCCTCTGTCTTAGGTGGGAGTAGGCAGGTGTGAGCAGCAGTGACAAAGAGGTGTTGACAGTAAATGTTTAAGGAAGGATGAGCTGAGGGATGCAGTGGGAGGTTGGTATGGGAAAGGTAAGAAGTGATGTAGGATATGGAATGGGTTCTAGTGGGAATATGGGGAGGGTCTCTCCCTCCCTTTGGTGAGCCCCCATGGGGAACCTAGG
Source organism: Uropsilus gracilis (assembly GCA_004024945.1). Classification (NCBI taxonomy): domain Eukaryota; kingdom Metazoa; phylum Chordata; class Mammalia; order Eulipotyphla; family Talpidae; genus Uropsilus; species Uropsilus gracilis. The sequence continues at coordinate 6,783 of PVHY01024958.1, read as the reverse complement.
AGGGTGTGGGCAGGGGATAGGGTCAGTGATCTGATGATGGCATCACTAATGTTCCAGACTCTGAACTTTATACATCTGTTCTTATCTCAGTCCCCCCCACCCCCAAGCCCTGGCCTTCCCTCCCCACAAAAAGGTCAGTGGTTTGTGCCTAAGTATGTAGCTTGAAAGGGAAATAGGTGGATAGAAAGAAAGGTGGAATTCGAGGTTGTGAACTGGATTTGTGTCATCTGGCCCACCTGGTGCAATTGGTAGAGCAGAACAGCAAGGCCCTGGCCTCTGGGGTAGATAGGACCCAGTGGTGGGGGTAGAAATCATGGCTTCCCAGTTGGCATAGGCCTGGATCTTGGGGCGTTGAGTTAGCTTTCCACCTTTTCTGGGGTTCTTCCAACATCTGAGGTATCTGTCTTATTCTAAATCTCTTTCTAGGAAAGAGCCTTCCTGCTAAAGGTGAGGGTGTTTGCTGTCCCCTGTTGGAGAAATGTCTGATTGCAATAGTTTTCAATCAAATAGAATCCTTGGCCTCTCCCCCTTTGCTGCCATGGAAACTTCTAGAATAGAAAGGGTCTGTTCAGAGGGATGACTGGAAAAGTAGTTTTGAGATGCCTTTTTATTATCTCAGAAGTTTCTGCCAGGCAGGCCAGCTGGTATGTGTGTGTGTGTGTGTGTGTGTGTGTGTGCACGCGCGCGCATGCGTGCATGGGCATGGGCATGCCTATACCCCCCCAGGGGTGGCTGTGGGGGAAGGAGCGCTTTCATGGAAATCTACCCACCACACCACTCTTTTTTTGCTGCCACTGTCTAGACTATTGACCTTTGACCTCTCCGCCCCTCTGAGTGTCTGAACCCAGAAGTCCCTTGGGGGATCGCAGGACAAAGCCCCTTTCTTCTCCATGGCCCCAGCTTTGCCTCAAAGACCTGAGCCTGCAGCCAGCGTGGGGCACTGGTGGCAGCCATACAGGCAAGGGCAGACTGCCTCGCTGCCAAGTCACCCATCCCGACGCCTCCACAAACTTGGGGACACTGAAAAGGGCTTTGTTTTTATAACCCGGATTAAATTTCCCTTCTCTAGTACAAGTGCCTAAGGGTCTAGGCAGCCCGTCTAGGAGGGAAGCATCTCTGTGCTTTGAGGAAGCATATAGAGACCATGTCCCCCCTTTAGACCACAGTAGAATGGCTATTTGGGTGTTGAGGGGCATTGACTGATATCCATATCTGCTGAGAGACCAGTCCTCTGGTTTAGTTGTCACAGCTGAGTGTCAAGGGTGCCCAGACTTCTGGGGGACATGGCCCAGCCCTAAGTCCCCCAACCCAACAAATCTATGTGTTCTCCCCCTCTCTGCACCCAAGCCTTGTGCAGAGACCCCCCCTCAAAGTGCCTGCCTTTTCCACATACATGGGGCACAAAGAGACAGGATAGGAAAGCGAATCTACTGCAGGCTTTGAGTGGGGTGACCCTGGTTCCTGTCCTCCAGGCCAGGGTTACCCAAGCCCTTCCCAGAAGTGGGGCCTGGGGTAACTATACTTATGTCCTTCACTCTGTCTCCAGGAAATCCCAGACAGCTGGTTTGGCATTGGGCTCTTGGGTCCCATGATCACTGTTGTGCTGGCCTTGGCTGCATGCCATGGGAGAGCCCATCTGAATATCTGGAAGTAAAGTTGACTTCCAGCCTGCCAGGGGTTTCTGGGACACCCCCAATATCTCAGGCTGCTGTCTTGTCCTAAATCTCTCTAGGAGAATTCCCTTCCTGCCGAAGGTGACCATATTTTCTGCCCCTAAACCGGGGGGGGGGGGGGGGGGGCTGACTCCTCCAGCCTTGGGGCAGTTTCTTGTTCCCCAGAGTTCCTTTGAGTGCCTTGTCAAAAACCTCTATGTCTGGAACCCCAGGCCAGGGAAGGGTTTCTGGACTTTGCTGGGGGTTGAGCTCTGGGAGACCCCAAGCATGACACCCCAGAAAGCAAATAAAAGTTGAAATGTGTGATTTTTTTTTTTTTGGTGTGTCTTTGTGAAAAGTTGGTGTTTACCAGGGTCATTGTCAACAGAGGAAGCCCAAATCACAGAAGTTCTATTCTTGTTGCTTGACCTGATCTTTCATTTGTGGCAGCTGCTATGAGTTCGATGAATGAAAAATGAAAATATTTCTTAACTGAGTCTTTTCCCTCTATACAATCCACTACCATTGGTGCACAGAGAGGTTGAATAACTTGCCTGTCGTCACACAGTAGAGTAGGGGTGGCACTGGGATCTGAACCATGTTCCTACATACCTTCAGTGTGTTACAGATAGGGAATCTGAGTCCCTATCAGTTGAAAGTCCTGGCCCCACATGTCTCAGTCAGGAAGGCCAATATGTGAACCAGCTGCTCTGAAGCTGAGCAAGTTAAAACTGGAAACAGGGCCTGGTTATTCCCCCATGTCTGCCTCAGCGTGAATGAGGACATGTCAGAGCCGGCTGTGTTTTTCAAAGAACAGACCTTTGAAAACAAAGGCATTTTGGCAGTCAGGAAATCATCTTGTCTCCAAGACAGTGGGTACCAGGGGAGGGGGCACCCCTTTGAAGTGCTGAGGATCTTTGCAGCCCCAGAGGAGATAGCTATGGCTGGGTGGCTTTGTGCTTAAAGCTGACTTTCTGAGCCCCCAGGTTTGAACCACAATTCCCAGTATATCACAGAGATGGTCCCATGGCTGTAGAAGTAGCTGTACGTTCTCTGTAGATAGGGAGTCCTTTTCTCAATTCTAGACAGCTCCCCTTGCCTCCTTTGCCCAATGGAAATGCTTGTGTCCCCTTGATTACTCTGTCCAGGGAAAAACCCTAGCACCCCGGTGGCACCTCCTAAGTTGCTGACCAGGAGACCAGGCTTGGTATGGAAGGAAGGGGTGGTGGTAGGAGTGTGGGAGAGGTGACAGGACTGATAGTATAGGGGGTTGTGAGAAGTAGATGTGCAACTTGAACCCTCTTTCATTCCTTGAGCCTGTTTCTACATTGAATGAGATTCTACTTTTACAGCACTTATCTGGGTACTTGAAGCAGAGTAGTTGACCAATATACAATAATTACCTCTTCTTCCAGGAAGCCCTCCCAGCTTCACAGGCTCCTCCCTATTGGGTGGCCTCCTGTCTCAGACATTGGGTTGTAGTTTACTGGTTCTATGGGAGCCTAGAATAGCAGACAGGTTGGGAGTCCCCTGTGTTTTCTGCAACCAGAACAGTAGGTGGCATGTAATAAGTGCACAATGAACTGCAGGTAGAAAAATAGTAGATGAATAGTAGATGAGTGAATAGTAGATGAGTACTGGGTGACACCAACCCAAAGAGGGTATAGGAACCCCATGAGCGGAAGATCTGCCCCACAGGCCAGGTCCTCCTCCAGCCCCTGTCCACCTCTTTCTGAACCCTGAATCTCTCCCTCCCCTACCCCCTCCCTTGGTGGCAGTCCCAGTCCATGATGAAGTGCATTCTGTGCCCAGGATCATGGGCTGGTGACACATCAAAGATCCAGAGGTGCCCAGGCTGCAATATGATGCAGTGGTACCAGCTGTGACAAGGGTGCTCAGCTGAATCATCCTCAGTAGATATGGGAAACCTCATTGGAGGGTAAGGCTTGGCCACACTGGACAGTTACCCTCAGCTCCTACTTGTGTATTCTCAGTCTTCCTTAGAGATGGGGGCATGAAATACCTGTCCACCTCATTTTGGTGATCTGACAGGACTCTTCATATCTGCCACACTGTCTACTCATGGGAGAAAGTCAAAGTCTAACACTGAGCAGTTGAACCTCTGTTCCCTTCTCTCTGCAGACCCCAGAACCCACTCTTTGCCCATTTCTCACCACCCCCCTCTACTGCCCCAGCAATGTCTGGAGAGCTCCTCTGCATCCCTGGAAACCCAAGGTATTGGGGGAGATGCTGGGGTCATGTTGGGACATGTTGAGTGTGACAAGACTGGTTAGGCATAAGGGGTCAATGTAGGACACCGGAAATGCTGGGAAATCCCAGAGTCCTTCCCCCACACGCTTTTCACTCTCTTACCCTCTCCTTCCTGTGCTGGCATCTTGCCAGCAGGCCATCAGCACTTTGTTCAGAGTGCTGCAGACCTGCCCAGACATGTCCCCAGAAGCGGGGAGGACAGGCCCAGGCAGCCACCCCATCCCACACTGGAACTGTGCTGGGGGGAGCGGGTAACCTGACAGTAACAGAGATAAAGAGAAACAAAAGCAGAAATGCAGAGTCAGAAGGTGGTTATTTCCCAGCTGTTTTCTCTTCCAAGATCCTGCATTTAGAAAGAGGATACTGAGATAAAGAGAGGGGTCCCCACCCAGCCCAGGACATGGGTTTGGGTAATTGAGTGACCTGGGTTCCATGCTTTGTGACCCTTGCACAGATGGCCTCAGTTTCCCCCTGACAGAGAGCAGACCCTGCAGACAGATCTGCCTGTCTAGAACCTGATACACAACAGGCACGTGGTAAATGCTCACCACAGGTAGTGGAACCCTTAAAGGAGCAAATGTGCAAACTGGGACGCTGGATGGATGTGTAAGGGTGGGGGTGGATAGCAGTCACTCTGGTTCCTGGTTCCACTCTGGGGGTGGATAGCAGTCACTCTGGTCACCTGGTTCCTGGTAATGACCACAGAGCATGGGGGGTCAAAGCCTGACCCCTCAGCTGACCTACTTCCTGCCCATTATTCTGTGCCACCCCCTCCTCCCAGGTCCCCTGCAGCCAGGAACTCACAGCTGGTGATAAGGACTGAGCACACCACTTCCGCACTCCCCCTTCACAACCACCACCCTCCCCCCACCCCCCCCACCCCCCCTCTGCAGTTAATCTCAGGCCCTGCTGACTCATACTCCTCTGTCCCCTACCACACCATTGGACACTGATGGGCTTGGGGGTGGGGGATAGAGAGGCCCACACTCAGAAGTCAGAGAAGTCATGGCCAGAACATCAGGGAGACTCTGGCAGATGAAAACCTGACCTTCACAAGTAGAGACATTTTGTTCAATCAGTTTGACTCAATCATAATTACAAACATTTGAGCACATAAAAAGTTCATAAGAAAATCAAAAACATAAAAGTATTGAACTGGGAAAAGATACCTACCATCTTTACTGACTTTAACTGACCAAGAAGTAGCTTCCAGGGCATATGGGACCAGACACCAGACAGAAATAATGGGTGGATGGCACTGTTCTCTGGGGCTGCCAGGAGCATAACCACAAAGCAGGTAAACAGCAGAAATATATCTTTCACAAACTTGGAGCCAGAAGGCTCAAATCAGTGTAGGCCTGACTGTGGACCTTGAAAGAGAATGGGCCCAGGGCACCCTCCCTACTTCTTGTGACTGAAGACAATCCTTGGTGTCCCTCATCTTGTTACTTTGTAGCTCCCATCTCTGACTACAGCTTTTCGTGGCCTGGTTAAGGACACCAGTCTCTGGATTTAGGGCCCACTCTGCTCCAGTGTGACCTCATCTTAAGTTGAATACCATTCCCAGCCACCACCATAGTATCAGGCTATTCACATCTGGATTCAGCTAGTTATAAATTAAGAAACTACATCTGAGGCCTATGATGATGGTCTCATCTGTACTGAGCACAAATATAGCATAACAACTATTTACAGAGGATCTGCGTTGTATTAAGTATTACTAGTAATCTAGAGATGATTTAATTTATGAATAGGAGGTGTTCATGGGTAATATGGGTATGTATGGGGGTCCTGGAGCCAATCCTTCTCTAAGGGACAACTGGGAGACAATGCAGGAAAGATCCTAAAGGTCAGCATGTGAGGTTCTGGGTGGACATGAATTTGGGGACACACTATTCAACAGTCAGTTCAAAAATGATGCTGAGAACGCTCCTAAGCAGGAGCTGGGAACAGGGAGCAGTCAAGTGGCTGTGGAGTGCTGGTGATGGGCAAGGGAATGGGTTTGATGACACAGAAGAAGAATTTGACCCAGTTAATGCCCTTGAGGATGGCTGGGCCCCTCCCCCACCGGATACCGCCCTTCTGCTTCGGTGTAAACCCTACATGGGCATGAGTTTCTGGTGCCATGGATCATAATCATGGAGAGTTAGAGCCTACAGAAATATTAGGGTATGTTCACATGATAGAGCATTATTCAGCAGTAAAAAGGGGTGAGTCAGGCTTGTACACAAAAGTCTCCAAACAAGATTGTTGAAAAGAAAGTAAGTTGCAAAAGGGAACAAGAGATGCAATAATTATTTTATATAGTTTTGGGGTTTTTTTTTGAGACTAGGTCTCGCTATTTTTGCCCATGGAACCTCAGGCTCACGTTGCCCGAGGTACCACAGACTCAAGCCAACCCCAGCCTCAGCTTCCTTGGTAGCTGGGATTACAAGCACACGCCACCACACCCAGCTATTTTTTGGGACTAGGTCTCCATGTGTTGCCCCGAGCGGGACTTGAACCACGATCCCTAGCCCCAGCTGCTTCATAGGTTGAAGCTTACAGACATGCCCAGCCTATTTTATATAGTTTCCTAATCTGCATTTTTGTGTTGTAGCAAAATATACAGGTAAGCTTTATTTGTTTATTTGGTTTAAATATTTTTAAATATTTTAAATATTTTTTGGAAAGGGAACACCCATTTCTACTTGATTAAGAGAAAAGGCCGGGCACGGTGGCTCGTGCTTGTAAGCTTCAGCCTATGAAGCGGCCGGGGCCAGGGATCGCGGTTCGAGTCCCGCCTGGGGCCCGTAGCGAGACCTGGTTCCAAAAAAATAGCTGGGCGTGGTGGCACGCGCCTGTCATCCCAGCTACCTGG
>PVHY01024957.1:0-18971 GCA_004024945.1 Uropsilus gracilis | reverse complement strand
TTGTTTTGTTTTGTTTTGTTTTTTGTTTTTCCACAACTCCTCTTTTTTCCAGATATTTTAAGAAAGGATCTAGTGGTAAACATTTCTTTAACTATGAAATTCATGAAATCTATGAAATTCATAATCCCCAAAACTGAATGATATTTTAAAACCTTCCTTTAAAAAATGGTATATGTTAATATGATAGTAGCTAAAGTTAATAAATGGAGATTTAGCTCTAAGCATAAAAGTAACAAGTCAGAGGCAGAGGCAAGCTTTTGATTTTAACAATGTTACTCAATTACTTTGTCTTTTGCAGAAATTTCCCATTAGCAACTTAGGAGGAAATTTTCACTTTACAAGTAACTTGTAAAATAATGAAACAAGTGAAAATTGTGTTATACCTAGATAGAATAGCAATTTCTGCTTGAAAATGCCAGAGAGAGAGAGAGAGAGAGAGAGAGAGAGAGAGAGAGAGAGAGAGAGAGAGAGAGAGAGAGAGAGAGAGAGAGAGAGAGAGAGAGAGAGAGAGAGAGAGAGAGAGAGAGAGAGAGAGAGAGAGAGAGAGAGAGAGAGAGACAGAGAGAGAGAGAGAGAGAGAGAGAGAGAGAGAGAGAGGGAAGAAAGAGCTCAGACATACAGTTTTGTTCCAAAAATCTGGAAATTTGGGATATTTGATTACTACAGTTTGGAAAGTTTTTAAACTTATTTTACTTAGCACTTCTGACTAAATTCCAGTTCTAAGACTTCAGTTAAATGAGCTATAAAGGGTAAAAATTCAATGAAAGTTGTAACAAGCAAATTTTTCACTTTATAATTTGATAAACATTTGTTTTGGATGTACAGTAATATGTGTATAAAATCTCTGGGTTGACACAGAGTAGGGAATCAGTAATTGTCATTGGAGGAACAGAAATATCTTAGAAAATTCAATGTCAAAATTCAATAAAGAAGTGTGGTTAGGTTCCTTTAGTGCCTAGGTGCTAGGATGCTCCAAAGGGAAGAATTTGAATCTGTTGATGAGGTTTGATGTAGTTCATACAGCACTGTCACACAGTATATGAGCAGAATTTTTGTGATAATGGTATCTTTGCTTTCCTATATATGGTAGTTCATTTTTGCACACTTTCATTTTTCTCCAATCTGGTGTATTAAAACTGGAGTTGTGGCCAAAACAAACATGAAAATTTTTCCTTTATTTTCATACTATTTTGGTTTAATTACATATTTCCATCATTTTTATAAAACCTTTGCACAAGTTCAAAGACATTTTAGAGATTAGGAGAGATTGTCATTTTGCACATTTCTGTCACGACAGTTATTCCTCAATAGATTCAAACGATATTAACTAATTATTTTCATGCAAACACACATATTCCCTTAGATTTTAGAACACATCCATCACAGATCTGAAGACATCAGTAAACAGCAAATTTGAGTAAGGTTTTATACACATAGCACTTCTTGTTATTCTGTTATTATTGCATCTTCTAACATTCATTCTTCCCTGAAAGAAAGCTGTCAAAAAATGTCCTATATTTCAAACATTAAAAACAGCATATTTAAAACCCTGAGAAGTTTCACTAACAAAAATGTCCAGCCAAGTCAATCAGAAATGGGACAGAAAAAAACTGTAAATTCCATCTGCCAAAATAGTTACTCATCTTCTTGAAAGTCACATCACTAATTACTCACTGGAAATCTTTCATTAAAGGGGGTTCAGAAAGACAACCATATATCACCTAGGTTTACAGGGAAAATCAATTTATAATTCCACTATCAATAAACCCCAAACATTTTAGGGAGTTAAAATGAATAACAAGCAGTCACAGTGAGTTATTTCACAGAAAACTAAAAAAAAAAAAAAGTCATTCTATCATCTATTTATTCACCATAGGTACAAGAATGTGTAAATTACAAAGACCAGTAAAGAAATGTTTACCACAGTGTATGAGGAACACCCTGCTACGTCGCATATTCAGGAGCAGGGGGAGTATTGATGACAATCTCTTTTTAATTTTTGAACAAAATGCAGTTTAGAATAACTGTTAGACTAATCAGACTGATTTTTTGAAAACATGTTGTGATAACAACAACCGCATTTAAAGAATAGGCAGGGTAGCTATGTCAGCTATGAGCATGGTAACAAATGTTTATTATTTATAGCAAACTAGATGAAAACATTGAGATAGTTGGAAACTTCACATCAAAGTTCTCAGAAATATTTAAAGAAGAATGCTTAAAAATTAACAATCTTATTGAAATCTAAAATCTAGAGGAGACTGAAAATCTATTTAAAGTTTTCATATGTAAAAGTCAAAATCACTGACTCTCTATAAATATAGGAATGTTAAAGTAATGCATATCCATTACTTGCAACAGTCTCATTATAAGATGCACATGATGGCATGTGCATCTTACCATGTTCTTAATCCCAGAACCACAATGTGAGAGAACCAGGCTAGAAACTCTTATCTTGCATAAATCATGGCAAAAATTCTCTAGATATCTTACATTTTGACACTAAAGTTTTTGATCTGATTATAATTCTAAATAAAGAATTTGGAGGCAGGTTCTGATTAAAAATTTGAACATATTTGAATGCGATATGAACTTAACTGAGGTAAGTAACTTAAATTATCCAAATGTCATCACCTGAAAAATGAGCATAATTTTAGGTATCTCAATGATAGGTATCTTGATTATTAAATGAAGTATTTGCATGTTAGTATAGTTGTGGAAAAATAAAAATCTCAGTAAATGTTGATAGTATTCAAATTTATCATCATCTTTGTTATTCCTAGCCTTTACAATCGATTATATTATTGTTTTTGTCATTCTCTTAAATATACTTCATCAAATCTACAAGGTATTTGATTACATAATTTATTATGTGTGAACTCTATTCTCATCTGTGAAATGGGGAAGAAGAATATTATATCTATTACAACACCTTCTTTTTTTTTAATCACCGAGTTGACATAGTAAGTTTTACTTACATATGGGCAATAAAAATATGAGAACTTAAACATTTTAAAAGAAAACAAATCCACCATTGCTGACTAGCTCTAATGGATACTACAAATTAACACTGTACTCTAGTTTGTTCCAGAATCCTTCTTTAGCAGTGTTCCAGAGTCATTAACAATTAGTTCAAGTTGGCACAGAGGATGAAATTGTTTGTTACTTTCCTGGGCTCTCATTTTATTCAAAACTATAAATTAATTCAAATTTATCTTTGTAAATGACTCCTAAATTTGGTTGACTGAAAAAAAAAAACAATTTTTGATTGATCTAAGTTTTCTAATTATTCAAAAGGAAAAATCAAATTATCATAACTATCATGTTACTTTGTCCTCTAAATTTATTCTGCCTAAATATTTTAAGGATTAATTTTCAATATTAATTTCATTATGCTTAACTGAATTTTATAGTTTCTTTCAAACTGATGTTTGTTGACCTTAGAACCAAAGTAAAAAAATCTGATGATGCTCATGATTATGCATATATTTTGAATACTCAAATCAATATAATTTATGTTGCCTTACACTGCTCTATATTCTCTGCCACCTCTCAGTTATAAACTCAGGACATAGGAAAATCAATTCTGCCCTTCCAGTTCACTATCCAGTATTGCTTGCCTAATAATTTATTTTTGTCTGTTTTGGAGAAACAATGAGGTATCAGAATAAAAACGAAACATTATTTAGATACACTCATATTAATACCCCTTACCCATAAAATGAAAAATTAAGCATTTTGGGTAAAGCATGGTATGTAATTATTTTATACTCTCCTAATGCTCTGAAGTATGCTCCTAAGAAAAGGTATTTGCATAAAATATTTCAGGACTGTAGGCTTTGGAGTCATAGATTACAATCCCAGTGCCCACAATGTCCAAATATATGAATTCATAAATTATTGCATTTGAAATATGATCATTAAATATAGCAATTATTATTGTGAAGTAGTAGCTAGCACATTGTTTCTCATTTGGTTGGAGTTTAACAAATGCCATTTCCTTCTTTTCTTTTGCACATCCATTGTTACAAATCCCAGACCCACTGACCCAGATCTCAGCACAACCTTAGAACTGTGGTTTTGAGAAATAAAGTGACTTATCCAGTCTCATAGTTTTACTTATCATGTTTCTCAAATATATTCACCTGCAATAGTCATTTGTCCTATCCACACTCTAGTAGCCTATTCTATGCAATGAAATGTTGGATTTCCTCTTGTTCATTGGAGAAATCAAGAAGAAAAATAACCTCCATTCAGAACCTGCTATATGTATTAAGCTTTACACATGAGCTGTAGTATCTAATTTACGTTGTCAGTGTATGAAATAGATATTAGTATGCCCGTTTTGCAGGCAGGAACATTATGGTCCTTATTGTTTATGTAATATTTCCCCAGTTACATGTAATATGAAGAAAAAAAACCTTTAATTGCTGTTTGTCATTACAAAATTTATGACTTTTTACTAACCTACCACAGACTTATTTTCTTCACTTTGATAGGATTGAAAAGTAATACCACTAGGGAGCTGTGAGCAACAGTTGATAGAGACTGTAGGAAAAGACTAAGCTCAAGAGGAGTTCTTGATTCTGCAAGAATTCTGGCCTGAAGCTATCTTTTCTGATTGCACTGTCTTTTAATTCTAAACCAAAGACTGCCTTCAGTCCACAACTCTGATCTTACTTGATTACAAGCCATTTTTGACTTCATCCAGATAAATGTTATAAACTCTCATTGCCCCCTGAGAATTCTTCACCATTCATTTTCACTTTTTCCCTTGACACAGAGCAATTGATGAAAAGCAGAAAGCATGATTCTGGCTCTAAAGAAAAATTCCAAGAGATAGCTACATAAGTAACAAGAGATAAAAGTGGAACTAAAATGGTTGTTCCTAATGCTCAATAATTTGAAAAAGCTAGAACAATTTCTATTTCACAAGGTAGACCATTGTGAGTACTAAAAAGTTCAGTCTATACATATATACATTTATACGTACACATATACATATACATATTCCAGAAATACATCTTTAGCAAAATTGTATGTCTACAACTTAAAAATATACACTTTTGAGTGGAAAACAAAGAACTTGCACTAATGTTATATATTCAATTGCCTTTTCAATAACATAAAAAAGGATTTAATTTTATATACCTTTAGGAAATACTGAGGATGAATTATTTGTTCATGAAGTAAAAGTGATTCCTAGAAAAAAAAAAACAGCAATAATAAGTATTTCAGCATGTATAGTCTACATGTTAAACATACCATGTAAGTTCAAGTCTTATATTACTGTGTGTGTGTATATATATATATAGAGAGAGAGAGAGAGAAAGAGAGAGAGAATTACACTTATGCATATATATTTTTCTTTTTCCTGTCTTAGACACACAATGTACACATATATAGATTTCCTTTTTTGTATGTGTACTTGTTTATCAAAGTGAAAATATTTCTAAGAAATCTCTTGTGCATTTTGCAGCTCTTTGAGGAAATATCCACTTAAAATGTCTGGAATGTGTGTTAAGAAATGACATCACATTTTCTTTCAAAGAAAAAGCAAACTCACTGTGCACAAAATGGTTTAATGTGAATTTTTTTTCACTGTATTTTTAATTAAGAAAGATTGACACCTGTGAAGGTTTCAAGCCAAATAAAAATCCCAGATTTTAATTAGCTTTCCTAATGGTTATGTTTTCTTGCTAGAAGACATTTGCAAATCTACCAATTTCTCAGTGAGAGTAGCAGAACATAAATAATATTAATAATTATGTTTATCACTTCTATAAGTGTCATGATATGCAGCCGTGCAGAGATAGCACTAGATTAAATAATTAAATATGCTACGGTGGCTTTTAGTTTCCTCTCTTCCACTATTATAACCTGCTTTTCTAGTTCTCTGTACTCTACACCTACTAACATCCACCCACCCTGACCCTTTGTTCTCATCTGCATGCCCCTAGGGACTCTCATTCTCTTACTTCCATGCTCCATCCATATCATTTTTCCACAGACTGTGACTCAGATGGTGTATTGACTTTCTAGCCACTCTTACAAAAAACACAAATACTGTTTTCCATTACTGTTTTCTGTAAGCTTGGAATACTGATAAGAAATAATTGCTAAATTGAGATATTAAAAAATGCAAGATTATTTGAACTCATTTTTATAACAGCTGAGTGCTATATAACATGTTTCCCTTCCAGTTGTGTGTTCTTATTTTAATAGGGGAAAAGCATTAACTCAATAATGAATCATCAAGAGTAAGATTTGTTTTTCAGCCTTGAATAAGTGAGGTGATAGTCAAACTTCATCTGATAGAAACAATCTATATTATCATATAACATTTCAGGAAAATAGATGAAAAAACAAATATCTGTAATTTATCATATGAATCACTGACAGAATATATGACTAATTATAGAGTGAAATCTTGAGATGAATAAATACAGATAAAGTATATTTTCACATGCTTCTATAATTATACCCAGGCAGGATACACATACACATATATACTCACACACATGCACACATACCTATATTTATTTTGGTTCAATCTGTCTGCTCATTATTTTCAACCATTTATATTTTACAGCAAGTCAATCAATTGCATTGATTATAGAGTGATTTAATTAAGTCTGTGTTGGCTAAAAATAACCAAGGCCAGTTTTTTTTTCACATTGTCCAAACTCAGCTATTATGTTTATAGGATTATTAAACTTCTGTGGATATATAAAAGGGTCATCTGTATATCAATTTTACAAATTGTTTGTGATTATTTGACAAATGCATTATCATTTGAAAGCTTACTTTAAAAGGGGTTTCACTTTCATTTGAAAGAATACAAGATTAATAAGACTAAAATTAATTAAAGAGAGGATGATTAACATATGTTGCAAACTTAAACAGTTGAGTCTTTTCAATGAATGAGCTGTCATTTAAACATTGTAATAAATAATAGTTAACTCTTCAGTTGAAAAACAAAAAATATTTTTAAATGAAGTGTTAGAATTTTTTTAATTGAAGTAACTGAAATAATCATTAAAATATCGCATATTTGATATGGTATAATTTTTATAAGTTGGGTACTTTTGCTCCTTTTTTAAACAGACTACTGGAATTTCAAAAGCAATGGTCTGGGTTATTTGAACTTCAATATATTTTAAAAGAACACAAACAGCTATTCATTGGGTGAATGATGTTATATAGCTCATTAAATTTATAGAGATATAGTTTTAGATTTTTAGGAAATTAGTGTCAAAATTATGAAATTATAATTACTTTCTTTGCCTGTGACACCTCATGTCTTTTTGAGGACAATGGAGTAAGACAACTCTTCTAACCTTTATGCCTAGAACTACAGATACATTTACAAATTGTTTGTTGTTAACACTAATCTGATCTCACTCTCCTTAAATCTGTCTTTCAACTGTCTATTAACTATCTGCTAGTAACTATTCACAACAATTTGCTTTTTTTTGCATCTAGTTGGCAACAAAAAATACAGCAGACCTGACAAACAGAAACACAAACGTAAAAAATTATTGTACTTTCATACATACTTTTTTGCCTATGGGTGGTGGTACAGACTATAAAAATACGTAAAAGAATTACATGTTAGATAAGGTAATTTGAAGAGAAAACACAAAAAGATTACTAAGAAGGGCTGTCATGAATGACTAGTTCAAATTTAGACTTGTCAAAGAAGGCCTCACTGAAAGAGGATAGTGTGTCAGCAAATAATCAAAAGGGATAATCAAATAAACCTTGTGACTATGCAGAATAACTTTCTAGATAGAAACAAAAGAACAACAACAACAAAAAAAAGTCCCTGAGGCAAAAGTAGGTCTGAGAAGAATAGAACAGGAAGCGCATTTGGTGAGGAGATTGGTGTGGGAAGGTCTTGTAAGTAATGGCAAAGACACTGACTTGAATGCCCATTGGGGAACTATTCAATCCTTTAAAAAATAAAATCTAACTTATATATTACTAGGTTCATTATAATCACCATACTGAAAATACAGGAGTATGAGAGGGAAGGCAGAACAGAGACTATGGTAGATGATTAGACATTGGGGAGAGAGAAAATCTGTGTAAGTTTACTTCTGAGTTATTTCTTCAGTGTTATACAAGCATCCTCTTGGGAGAACATGAGAAGGGTTCAAAGGAGTTGGTGGGGGGATGGGGAGATGGTTTGAGCAGTGCTTTAGGATAATGAGAGTCTACTGGAGTAGGAGGATGTATTGCTTTGTCTGGCAGGATAATGCATTTATGGTGAGAATAGTGAGCATCATTGGGTCTACTTTCTCCAATCTATTTAAGCATATATGATTAATAAAATTAGATTAAGAATGTTTTATAGTTATCAGCAATGAACAATCTAAAGATAACCAGAAAAAGAGCAAAATACACTTGGAAGTTGTTTTCATTGGTAAAGAATTGTTCAGTCAGCTGACAATCTCATCACAGAGTTAAGGTGGGATTGTTTATATGAATATTTAAATTTCAAATAATTAAATGAAGAGTAGTTAGAGCAAATGAGTAAAAACTGAATAAAAATCTGAAGTACTTAAAAAATGACAAAACTTTAAGCCTATAACATGGATGTATTATTGACTATCAACTTTATAATATGAAATTCAGAGCTTTAGTTAAGAAAGGGAATCCGGATGAGGTCATGAGACATAACATAGATAGCCCACTGCTAGGCATGGTGAAAACAATGGAGAGGTAACTTCCATCTATGGAGGAGAGTTCTGGATAGATAGCACTCTTAAAGCCAAAACAAGATTCATTTAGAGCAAGCTGACAGTGAAACTTGGGGAAAAGCTTAAGAGGCACAAAGATGATATGCAAAGAATTCTACATTCCAGGGAGTAAAATGCAAAGTTTTAAAGAGATGAAGTGACTGGAAGAGGGGTATAGAAGAACTGGAAATGATATGCCGACAATGCAGGGTTTTTGTGTGGTCTATTTTTTAAAATCTTGAAAATGTTTCCTGTTTCCTGTTACAAAGTCCCTCAACTCCTGGAAATTTCTTCATTAGACTGTCATTTATCCTTCATAACCCATTTGAGTTTATGCTAATAAAATTACTTGATGTTGCACCCCTAGACAGATTCAGAATAGAGCAAGTCAACAGAAGCACTAAGTGATTAAGATTGGAACTTTCATCCCCAACCATCTATCTCAAAGAATGATGGTGGGCTATAGATTCAACTCTAAAATCTCTTGAACAAGATTTGACTGTCTTTCATTTTGGTGAATATGTACCCATGCTAGAAGTCTAGCCCAGTTCTATGGACAAAGAAACCTCTGTGTTTTCAATCCTTTGGGACTTGTATCCTATATAACTCTCTGTATCTGTCAACTCCTCCATATATTTTTATAATGAAGGGTTGTTTCTCTGAGTTTTGTGACCCATTCTAGCAAATTTATCACACTGAGGATGAAACTGTGGGAAACTACAACCTATAGCTGTATTCAAAATTATAGGTTACCACCTACATTAGTTATTGGATGCTAGTGGGGGCTGTGCAGTTGTTTGGGACTGAAAGCATGATCTGCAGCATTTTATGCTATCTTCAAGTAGACAAAATAAGAAATGGGTTGAACTGCAGGACAATCTACTGAGAATTTGAGTATTACTTGGTGTTGGAAAACATACATTAAAAGGTAAACAGTTTCCGAGTAGATATGGTGATGAAACTGTTCAGTGAGGAAAAAGGTGACAGTGAAAAACCATATGCCTGACAGTGAGTAACTAGTGCTGGAAAACAAGGGTCTTATGCTAAGATTTTGTGACTCATGGTAACTTCTATCTCAAAATGTCATTACAGTGAAGTTAAGTTTAAGCAAAGGATTGTATTCAATACATGAATACAAAGTAAAATATCCTGAATGCCTAAGTGGACAAAAAAAAATATTTTCAGTGACAAGATTGACAAGGAAATTATGACACAATATAATGTTTCTACATATATATTCAAAAACCAAAGTTTATTTTATCAAGTATTTTTTCTGAATTTGGTAGTTTGTTTTAGGTTGGTATGTATTTACAAGAAATTCACCAAAATGACAAAAAGTGTTGTACAGCACATAATCTCTCTCTCTATATATATATGTGTGTGTGTGTGTAGCATATACATAAATAGATTCAGTATGTATTAGCTTCATGATCAGCTATTGAGTAAAAAATGTATGGATGAAAGGACAACATCATGAGAAAAATACTTAAGTGGAATAAATTTTCTTGCTTTATTAATGGGGTGGATGGGAATACACATAATGGATAAAAATTTAATAATTTTAGATAATGCTCTTTGTACACCAAGGATGAAACTGCTGAATTCTATGGTAAATCCATTTTTAATCTTTTGAGGAACCTCCATACTTCTTCCCATAAAGTGCCAAACTGTTACTACATTCCCACCAATGATGCAAAATGGTTCCATCCCTTTTTGTCCACACCCTTAACAACAACAAAAAACCTGTGTTTTGTGTGTTTGGAGTTTTGTTATGGGCCATTCTTATGTGTGAGGTGGGAACTCATTGCGGTTTTGATTTGAATTTCCCTGATAAGTGACGATAAGCCTTTTCCCCATATATTCTTCCCTAGTTCTTCTTTGAGGAAGTATTTATTTAATTCTGCCCATTTTTTTGTTTGGGTTGTTTGCACAAAAATACTAATTTAAAAAGGAAACCTGCATTCATATATTTGTAGTAACACTACTACAGTAGCCAAGATAAGGAAATAACCTGCCAGCTGCAAATGGATGAGTGGGTCAAGAAGATGCGGTACATATATACAGTGGAATGCTACCCAGTGATCAAAAAATATAAACTAATGTCACTTGCAGCAACATAGATAGAACTAAAAGGGATTATTATAAGTGAAGTCAGTCAGAAGGATAAAGATTAATATTGGATGGCTCCACTTATTTGTAGAATCCAGAGAAACTAAACAAAAGATCAGACAAAATCAAACTATAAGAATGACCCTTGAAACCAGACCACAGATCTGAGATATTCAGGAGAGAAGGGAGAGGGAAAGAGTAGAGAAGGAGGGAAAGTAACCACTTTGGTGGTGGGAAAACTATGGTGAGCACACATAAAGGAAGTAATACTACATTGTGAAAATACAAATGTTTAAATAAATATTTTTTTTAAAATTCAAATCGTATTGAGAAAATGTTCCATTACTTTGTTTACCTTTGGGGGGGGGGGTAGTGGGGCTCCACGGCTCCACTTCATAAATTGTGTTGATATCTTCTTGTTCATTTCTAAAACAGTCAATGTGTATATAAGCACATAATTACAGAAATCATTGCAATGAAAGTACATTCCCATGTTAAATGTATTTTTGGGGGCCTACTTTCGACATATAAAGCCCATTATGTTTTCCTCTACTAATTTATGGGTAAATGTTTACTTTTAATTTAATATTATTGAGTCCTACACATTTTCTAAAACTCATGCATATGATGATGAGATTAAAAATCTGATAGTTTTTAACTGTGAAATTAAAAATCTTCTAATTATTTTTTCCTCTATGACTTACTAATTTCCTACTTCTGAATTGCCTATATTGTCTCTGTTAACTTTAAATAACTTGGATGTATTGTATTAATTTTATACTTATATACATCATAGTGCCA
Organism: Uropsilus gracilis; assembly: GCA_004024945.1. Taxonomy (NCBI): domain Eukaryota; kingdom Metazoa; phylum Chordata; class Mammalia; order Eulipotyphla; family Talpidae; genus Uropsilus; species Uropsilus gracilis. Next base: position 7,317 of record PVHY01024957.1, on the reverse strand, counting down.
AAGACCAAACTATTTCTAATATCATAGTTTTTAATACTTTTAAAGGATTTGATAGCATTATTTCATCTTCATTACTCTTATAGATTTAGTTTTACCCTGGTGAATCTACAAGTTTATTCTTCTGGATGACCATTTGTGTCTTTTATCAAGAAAGAGGTTATTCCAAGTTGCATTTTTTCCCCCTGATGATTCCAGGGGTTATTCTTCTGGATGACTCATTTGTCTTTGATGAAAAAATAGGGTATTTTAAGAGCATTTTGAATTACTAGAGCAAATAACTTTTCTAAGGATTTTTTTCTAAAGGGTTTTTTTTTAGCCACAGGACAACATTATTTGGAGAAAGTAAGAAAATAAGATGAAGGTAAAGTTATTATCCATCCCAAATCAGAGGAAGAATGCCATATCTACTGCAAAGGAGTTATTACAGGATTTTGTGCAAAGGACCTTTAAGGAGAAATTTCAGAATCTATTCAGCATTCTATAATATGTTGAAGTTTTGCTACATTATTTTAAATATTTAGTCTGAAAATAAAATAACTTTTCCAAGTTTTTATTTTTCTTTACAAAAGACCTAGAAATAAGCTCTATAATAATACACAATTTATAAATATATATATCATTTATATACTTTTAATATAAAAATTGTATCTGTGTAACTTCTTATTTAAATCCAGCTCCCTTTTTTTCCTTCTTTACATGTAGGACAGGAGATTAACTGACAGGGGTTTATAACAGTTTCTCAGGTTGCTTTGAAAGATATCTACAATTTCTTTCTCCTTTTATAAAAAATGGAAGTCAAACTAGATGAATTTACAGTTTGTGATAAATTGGTATATTTTTCATTACTTGAGAATGTGAACTATTTTCTCTCTTATATATTTAGCTGTTTGGCTTTGAACCTTTGCACTTCAATCAAAGTGTAATTCTGAAGGAAGACTGTGTCTTAAGTTTTATTGAAGACTCAGCTATGTTTTCTTTTTCACTGACTGTGCCAGAACTAAATATCCTGGCTGAGAAAACCTATTGCTTCCCACCATTTGACGTACCCTCTGCCTGTAGGCATAATTGCCAATCAACCCTATAGAGATCCATAATTTTATTTGGAAAGACTGCAAAAGAGATTGATCCAATAATAAATACCCATAAGAAAGAAGTCTGAGAAAACACTGGAAACAAATAAAGTTATATTAACACGTCTGCATCCACTGGAGTTTGTTCGAAGAAAACAAAAGAAAATATTTTATGACAAGTGGGAACATTTCAGACTGAATAATGGCAGACATTTTACATGTGCCCTTGAAAGGGTGGAGGAGATGTGTAGTGCAATGTGTAATTACTCCATTATCGGTGAGCTGGTGTGTGTGTGTGTGTGTGTGTGTGTGTGTAAAATATTAAGCAGTTCATGTCCTAATCTATCATGTTTTAAAGTTTCAAATGATGTCAGCAAGTCTCTATGTGTTGCGCACGTATAGAGCCAGCAAACATATGTCATAAATATTGCTCGGATCTCTAATAACCAGCTATATATTGGGTAAATGCATTTAGCTTTAGAAATAGCAAATTATTGGGCCATTTGCTATATTTCTAATGTGAAATGCCCAGGGGAATCTATAAATACTCTAAACTCATACTTGCCATGGAAAAATTTTACTCGTCGCTGAATTATTACTTGGCCTCTGAAAATCATTATCATCATTTGGCTCCCTTGGAGAGATAATTTACCTCATATGGACAGGCACTTTCCTCCCAAGAGGGAGTACTTTTACTAGCCTGTGCCTCATAGGATCAAAAATACTTTTAATTGTTTCTTTAGTGCTGATAGCTTCTTTTAACTGGTGAGAGGACTAATCATCTTATGCAAATACCAAGCCAATGAAATAATATGATGTTTGTATTCAAAGCACTTAGGTTGCTACTTCAATTTTCTGTTCTGTGCTAATAAATTGCAACAAGAGACCTTGAAACATCATTTGTGGTCTTTTTATTGGACCTTTAATTAGCAGAATCTAGTTAAATCTAGTTATTTTTGGAGAATCTGAAGATTTTTGAAGACTTTCTCTCTGTCGTATATGGCTGTCCATATATAAACAGCTTATATATAGAGTGCAGCATATTACATGTTAGAAAAATCAAAAAGCTTAATGTTTTCTGAAACTTCAGTTTCTGAAAAGGAACACACTACATGAAATTCTCAAATCCAATTTAAAAATAATTAAAGTTATTTTATTTAGGAAATGACAAAAATAAAATGATCAACCATATTTACCTCTTGACTGTATATTGCAAGCCCTTTTCTCTCCTGCACCAGTAGCTAAATAGCTCTTTGCAGGCTGCTAGATTATTGATTACACACATCCCATCAATGGGTCCCAAAACACAGACATGTACACACACATCTACATGCCCACATACTCACAGATTCTGAGGTATTTTATTTTATTTTTAGTCTTCCCAATAGTCTGGCTCTCATTTCTATATGAAATGCAGTCTCTAAATCACTCTGGACCTCTACCTTGGGCAGCTTTATGCATCCTAAATGAAGACAGCAGGGCCAGGGCATCCCCTAAGAACAATGTTCTTATTTCAGGAGGCAGACGCCAAACAACTGAAGTCCTGAAGTGGCATCTGACTCCAGCTTGTCAAGCTTTACAAGCTGTTATTTTCCTTGCTTCACTGTCCTAGGGACTGTCTGATTGTCCTCTTGAAGCTTTCACCATTGATTCCCGTTTCCTTGCTGCGATGCTCTTCCTGGGAGATACAGGGGTTGTACAGAGTGTTCTAATGAGGGTAATGTACAGAGCTCTCACAAAGAAGATGTGTGGGGAGCAGAGAGGAAGCATCTGCGAGGCTGAGTGATTTGTTAATCTGCCTTCTTTATTAGACTTCATGTAGCTTATCCCATCCCCCTGAGAGGTCTGCAGTAGCTTGCCGTTGGTGTTTGGGGCTGTCAGGTTTTGTATTTATCAAGCCCTGGTTTTGAGGGGAGGGGAGAGACGCTACCCTTTCATTACCTTTTCCCAGAGACATCAAGAGAAAAGGAAGCCATGGGTCTTTTGTATTTATGGTGAATCCCAGCTAGAACGTGACATAGCCTTTGGGAATTTGTTCACACTGTCACATCTGGGGTTGCCTTCTCTACTTCCATAGATTCTGCATCAACTAGTAGTACTGTGTTTCTTCTCTCTGAATTCTGTAAGAATAATACTATATTGTTGAGAAAGTAAGAAACTGAAGGGAGAGACTAAGAAAGAGCTAGCCAGTCTCTTAAATGAAAAAGACAATTCCTTTAACATAAGTTCCAGCACTACTGAAAATATACCACAGCAATGGAGATGCAGATTCAAGTCATGTTTTATTTAAGTGCAATTTAAGAGACAAGTTAATAGTCAGCAATGGCTGAGAACATAGGGGTGTATAAGCATGAATTGGGCTTTAAATTGTCTTGACTATTTGTAGATATTATAACTAATACACTTAAAATAGTACAGCATTATCCACCCATACCCACACCCCCAATTTGGAAATATTTATTTTGTTATTAGGTGTCTTAAATCTAATAGAAAGCAACAGTCCTGGCAGTTATAAAATGGTAATATAAGAAAAATATAATATAAGAAAAATACACTGCAATTAAAGTTATGGCAAAAGTTTATGCAAAAACAATACCATGTTTTGCTAAGTAGTGTGTGAAGTCCTCCTACTTGTGATACCTAATTACTGGCGCCACGCTTGCAGCAGTGGCATCTGTGCACACTCAACACTCTAATGGACAGCTCCTACAGGACTAATGCATTTTAATTGATAGTGTTTAGCGTGGCTTCTGGTTTCTCTCTCATATGAGAAGCTATGCCCTTCTGCTCTCCTGTCCCCAGATGAGCTGCCTATATGCTGGGGAACTCACAGTGCAGATGGTCAACAAAAGGTGAAGATTGCCAGGACTCAAGCTATTAGTCTTTTTCTAGCCAAGATAAAATCTGAATTACTAATCAGCTTCCTTCTGCCCCCACACCAGTCTTACTTCTTGGCCAAGCTGTTTACATTTAGACTTAATGCTAATCTCTTTGTCAAATGGCTTTATCAAGCCCCATTTGATTTGAAACACACCTTCCTAACTAGCAAATCAGAGCTGGTCCATTCTAGTACCTCAGCACAAGTAGTTCATTTCAAATACAAATTATCCTTTCCCTGGGGAGAGAGCTAAAGCACAGTTAACTTTCATCTCTGATAGCATCTAAAATAGGGGGGGGGGAGTACTTGAACACAATAGAAGTAAATGGCAGATCATGTGTGCTTCACATGAATCGGGACAGTGCATGCTCGTACAGAACTGTTATCAATGTTATTATGTTTAGCTCTTTACAAATAGAGATTTTGGATTTCAGGATTTTTTCTGAGCAATGCATCCTTCATTATTCTTTGATAAGCAGTGAGTTACATAGGAAAAATATGTGAAATGGTTTACACCTTTCTCTGCATTGACCTCACAGTATTCATATCATGTTTCTTTGTTAGGGAAGAAACTATTTTAAAAATCATTTGCAACTACTCAACACATAAGGTGCAGTTGTAAAGAAAGGTCTTAAAAAAAGTGTATACCTCACAGGATCAAAGTATTCAAAACTTCTGAAAATGGATGCGTAAAGAATTCAGATTTAAAAGGAGAAATTCCTAACCCCTTTGGGTTAGTTAACAAGTAACTATTCTCAGTTTTAAGGAGGATATGACTCTATGGCTACCAGAGGAACTCACAAAGTTCTATTGAGAACCTAGCTGTTAATTTTGAATGATAGTCACTGCAGTCTTCTTTCTGAATTAGGGGGAAAAAAAGAGATAGAATTTCATTCCCTCCCTTAAATCATGATTCTAGTACTGGTTTCTAGGCAACCACAATAACAGAATAAAAAAAATGAGCCTTTGGAAGATTTTTTTTTCTGAATAAAATACATGTTTTTGCCTGTCAATCAGGTATTTTTGCATGGCATGTTATTTAATGGGATATTACTAAATCTGAGCTTTAAATTAAAGAAAAATCACTTAAGGTAAATGCTATGTGCTGTTATATACTTTGTGCTCTAAGGAAGATACTCTTTTAAAGCAATTTAATGCAATTAAGAATGTAAATTCTATACATATTAAGTAGATAGTCTTACAGATACATGTGAGGCTTCTTTGAGTAAAAATCAAAATCAAAACAGAAGTAGTGTTACAAGACCAAGCAAAGTAAATAATCTAAAGCAATTAGACAGCTCCTTCAACATAACAGTTCCATTAATATTGAAAGAACTCACTGAGGCAAACAAAGGTAGTATACTAGACAATGTCTGCCGTAGGATGCCATGGTAAAATACTATAGACTAGGAGGCTTCAACAAAAGGCATTCTCATAGTTAGGGGGCTGAAGACTAAGATCAACAAGGTACAAGCTGACTCATTTTCTGGTGAGAGTACTCTTCCTGAATTGAAAAAAAAAAAAAAAGAGCTTAGTGTGTCCTCACATGTAAAGAAAAAGAAAACTTATTCTATGGACTCTATCTTCTTCCCTTCTTCCACTTTTTCCCTTCCTGTGTAAATTTCCTTCATTTCTTCCTTCTTTTGCCTCTGAATTTCATGACCATATTTCCTCCCAAATAAAGACACAAATAACTTCTAAAGAAGAGAGACAGGTGTTCTGTTTAAGGTCCTGGATTATTCTCCCCACTTATGTAGGATGAGCGATAAGCTGAGTCATTAGGACCAAATGAGTTCAAAAAATATAGCAACATCTCAGACTTAGCATACAGGTGGCTCTCTCTAAGCTCCCAATTCTGGTTCTTTCCTTCCACAGAGATGTTATAGACCACATGTCCCTGTCCCTCTCACAATATCCCTAGATAAATGACAAGAAGGATTGAGAGAATTCTGTTCTGAGGACTTTCTATAGTATAATAGCTATGACCACTCACGTAAACTCTCACTAAAGAGAATCTGTGGGATCATATCATATGAACTTTTCCTCTTGCTTCTCCATTTCTTTTTTCTTCTTCTTTTGTTACTGTTGTAAGTTTATCTAAAACAAACCTTCCCTCACTGTTTCAATAATATCTATGTGAGACCATATCTCTGTGTGTTCTTAAATGTGGCCATTATACAGGTAAAAAGCCACCACAGAGGAAAACCCTCATGCTCTCATCTAAACTTAATGTAATTTTCTCCAAAATCAAATCCCAGTCTCCAAATATCATCACATTGGAGGCTTAAGCCTTCAACATGGATTTGGATGAAAGATACAAACGGTCAGTCTATTAACAATCCCTATTATAGTCATTTTGTAACATATTTTCTTTATATTCACTGGTTTTGCCCACTCAACAACATTTTAACACTGGATTTATCACTAATTATAAATATTAGCTCAATAATTATCTCAAATTTGTTATTATTAAAATAGCATAAGTTTACTTTGGATCTTTCTGAATTAGAAATTAGTAAAAGCAAAACCTTATTGTAAGTCTAAAGCAAAAAATATCAAAACTAGTCATTAGTCTTGAGTCACAAAATAAACATTCTTGAATCTATGAATGAATAAACAACTTTAATTCACAAGGACAGAATTCAACATGTTAGGTCAACACTTGAAATGCAGATATAAATAAGTACTCCTTGACACAGGTATAATGGGCACAAAAGCAGAAATGAGAATTTGTATATAAAGTTCTGAAGTCTATAGTAGTTATATTATGGAAAAGAAACTAATGTCACTTAGACCAATCTGGGGAAGACTGGGATAAATTGGTGAAGCAAGACTTTGAAGATGATGCCAAAACTCAGCCTGCATTTCAAAATCACATTAATCATAAAAATGTTAACAAAACAGTCAGGAAACATGTTGGTTGTCAAACTCCAAATACAACTGATTTCTAACAGTATTAAAGGATTATTTTCAGATCCTCTGTATACTAAGCCATGAATGTCAGTCTCTTAAGTTTCTTACACATGTAAGAGAATACATGCATTAACATTATCAAATAGAAGTAAGAATTTGAGGATATTAAAGAAACTAATAACCTCTATCTTTCTGAACAAATTCCATTTGTGTGTGTGTGTGTGTGTGTGTGTGTGTGTGTGTTGTTGAGGTTACAGTGATTTACTACTCTGTATATGATTCAGAGGTCTAAAATCATACCTCTTTAGATGTATGTACCAGAACTCAACTACTGTTAATATCCATCTTTAACATGAATTCTTAAAATTTTAAATGTTGCTTGGTATCTTTATCTTGAAATATCTTCTGCTTCCTACAAGATGATTTTTTTCTTGTCATTCTTTTTTAAAAATTTTT